>OX387422.1:9871784-10004284 GCA_947563755.1 Lochmaea crataegi
AAAACAAAAAATACTCATAACTCGACAAATAGGAAATATAGAACGTTCTAGTCTTCACCAATCGATAGAGGGGACAATTTTACATATTTTAGTGAATTTTTAGTCCATATTTCCAAGGATTATGGGAGTTAGAAAAAATCAATTTGTATCGCAAAATATTTCCATATTTCCCCCTTTGTTCTAAATTTTCGACAAAAAAATTATAAAAAATGCTAAAAATTCGTAAAGAGGGGTTTTTTTTGGCCAAAAAATCGACTGGCACAATCAGTTTTGTGATAAAATCATCATTTCGCCTTCAAATAGAGTCATGAAGTTTTCGAAAATCCACTTTTCAAAACAAAAAATACTCATAACTCGACAAATAGGAAAGATAGAACGTTCTAGTCTTCACCAATCGATAGAGGGGACAATTTTACATATTTTAGTGAATTTTGAGTCCATATTTCCAAGGGATTATGGGAGTTAGAAAAAATCAATTTGTATCGCAAAATATTTCCATATTTCCCCCTTTGTTCTAAATTTTCGACAAAAAAATTATAAAAAATGCTAAAAATTCGTAAAGAGGGGTTTTTTTGGCCAAAAAATCGACTGGCACAATCAGTTTTGTGATAAAATCATCATTCCGCCTTCAAATAGAGTCATGAAATTTTCGAAAATCCACTTTTCAAAACAAAAAATACTCATAACTCGACTAATAGGAAAGATAGAACGTTCTAGTCTTCACCAATCGATAGAGGGGACAATTTTACATATTTAAGTGAATTTGAGTCCATATTTCCAAAGGATTATGGAAGTTAGAAAAAATCAATTTGTATCGCAAAATATTTCCATATTGCCCCCTTTGTTCTAAATTTTCGACAAAAAAATCATAAAAAATGCTAAAAATTCGTAAAGAGGGTTTTTTTTTGGCCAAAAAATCGACTGGCATAATCAGTTTTGTGATAAAATAATTATTTCGCCTTCAAATAGAGTAATGAAATTTTCGAAAATCCACTTTTCAAAACAAAAAATACTCATAACTCGACAAATAGGCAAGATAGAACGTTCTAGTCTTCACCAATTGATAAAGGGGACAATTTTACATATTTTAGTGAATTTTTAGTCGATATTGCCAAGGATTAAGGGAGTTAGAAAAAAGCAATTTGTTTCTCAAAATATTTCCATAGCTACCCCCTTTGTTCTAAATTTTCGACAAAAAAATTATAAAAAATGCTAAAAATTCGTAAAGGGGGGTTTTTTGGGCCGAAAAAATCGACTGGCACAATCAGTTTGTGATAAAATCATTATTTCGCCTTCAAATAGTGTCATGAAATTTTCGAAAATCCACTTTTCAAAACAAAAAATACTCATAACTCGACAAATAGGAAAGATAGAACGTTCTAGTCTTCACCAATCGATAGAGGGGGACAATTTTACATATTTTAGTGAATTTTGAGTCCATATTTCCAACGATTATGGGGAGTTAGAAAAAATCAATTTGTATCGCAAAATATTTCCAATTTTCGACAAAAAAAATTATAAAAAATGCTAAAAATTCGTAAAGAGGGTTTTTTTTTGGCCAAAAAATCGACTGGCACAATCAGTTTTGTGATAAAATCATTATTTCGCCTTCAAATAGAGTCATGAAATTTTCGAAAATCCACTTTTCAAAACAAAAAATACTCATAACTCGACTAATAGGAAAGATAGAACGTTCTAGTCTTCACCAATCGATAGAGGGGACAATTTTACATATTTTAGTGAATTTTGAGTCCATATTCCCAAGGATTATGGAGTTAGAAAAAAATCAATTTGTATCGCAAAATATTTCCAATTTTCGACAAAAAAATTATAAAAAATGCTAAAAATTCGTAAGAGGGGTTTTTTGGCCAAAAAATCGACTGGCACAATCAGTTTTGTGATAAAATCATTATTTCGCCTTCAAATAGTGCTCATGAAATTTTCGAAAATCCACTTTTCAAAACAAAAAAATACTCATAACTCGACAAATAGGAAAGATAGAACATTCTAGTCTTCACCAATCGATAGAGGGGACAATTTTACATATTTTAGTGAATTTTGTGAGTCCATATTTCCAAGGATTATGGGAGTTAGAAAAAATCAATTTTGTATCGCAAAATATTTCCATATTTCCCCCTTTGTTCTAAATTTTCGACAAAAAAATTATAAAAAAATGCTAAAAATTCGTAAAGAGGGGTTTTTTTGGCCAAAAAATCGACTGGCACAATCAGGTTTTGTGATAAAATCATCATTTCGCCTTCAAATAGAGTCATGAAATTTTCGAAAATCCACTTTTCAAAACAAAAAATACTCATAACTCGACAAATAGGAAAGATAGAACGTTCTAGTCTTCACCAATCGATAGAGGGGACAATTTTACATATTTTAGTGAATTTTGAATCCATATTTCCTAGTATTAGGGCAGTTAGAAAAAATCAATTTGTATCGCAAAATATTTCCATACCTACCCCTTTGTTCTAAATTTTCGACAAAAAAATTATAAAAAATGCTAAAAATTCGTAAAGGGGGGTTTTTTGGGCCGAAAAATCGACTGGCACAATCAGCTTTGTGATAAATTCATTATTTCGCCTTCAAATAGAGTCATGAAATTTTCGAAAATCCACTTTTCAAAACAAAAAATACTCATAACTCGACAAATAGGAAAGATAGAACGTTCTAGTCTTCACCAATCGATAGAGGGGACAATTTTACATATTTAAGTGAATTTTGAGTCCATATTTCCAAGGATTATGGGAGTTAGAAAAAATCAATTTGTATCGCAAAATATTTCCAATTTTCGACAAAAAAATTATAAAAAATGCTAAAAATTCGTAAAGAGGGTTTTTTTTGGCCAAAAAATCGACTGGCACAATCAGTTTTGTGATAAAATCATTATTTCGCCTTCAAATAGAGTCATGAAATTTTCGAAAATCCACTTTTCAAAACAAAAAATACTCATAACTCGACAAATAGGAAAGATAGAACGTTCTAGTCTTCACCAATTGATAAAGGGGACAATTTTACATATTTTAGTGAATTTTTAGTCGATATTGCCAAGGATTAAGGGAGTTAGAAAAAAGCAATTTGTTTCTCAAAATATTTCCACTTTTCAAAACAAAAAATACTCATAACTCGACAAATAGGAAAGATAGAACGTTCTAGTCTTCACCAATCGATAGAGGGGACAATTTTACATATTTTAGTGAATTTTGAGTCCATATTTCCTAGTATTAGGGCAGTTAGAAAAAATCAATTTGTATCGCAAAATATTTCCATACCTACCCCTTTGTTCTAAATTTTCGACAAAAAAATTATAAAAAATGCTAAAAATTCGTAAAGGGGGGTTTTTTGGGCCGAAAAATCGACTGGCACAATCAGTTTTGTGATAAAATCATTATTTCGCCTTCAAATAGTGTCATGAAATTTTCGAAAATCCACTTTTCAAAACAAAAAATACTCATAACTCGACAAATAGGAAAGATAGAACGTTCTAGTCTTCACCAATCGATAGAGGGGACAATTTTACATATTTTAGTTAATTTTGAGTCCATATTTCCAAGGATTATGGGAGTTAGAAAAAATCAATTTGTATCGCAAAATATTTCCATATTTCCCCCTTTGTTCTAAATTTTCGACAAAAAAATTATAAAAAATGCTAAAAATTCGTAAAGAGGGGTTTTTTTGGCCAAAAAATCGACTGGCACAATCAGTTTTGTGATAAAATCATCATTTCGCCTTCAAATAGAGTCATGAAATTTTCGAAAATCCACTTTTCAAAACAAAAAATACTCATAACTCGACAAATAGGAAAGATAGAACGTTCTAGTCTTCACCAATCGATAGAGGGGACAATTTTACATATTTAAGTGAATTTTGAGTCCATATTTCCAAGGATTATGGGAGTTAGAAAAAATCAATTTGTATCGCAAAATATTTCCAATTTTCGACAAAAAAATTATAAAAAATGCTAAAAATTCGTAAAGAGGGTTTTTTTTGGCCAAAAAATCGACTGGCACAATCAGTTTTGTGATAAAATCATTATTTCGCCTTCAAATAGAGTCATGAAATTTTCGAAAATCCACTTTTCAAAACAAAAAATACTCATAACTCGACAAATAGGAAAGATAGAACGTTCTAGTCTTCACCAATCGATAGAGGGGAAAATTTTACATATTTTAGTGAATTTTGAGTCCATATTTCCAAGGATTATGGGAGTTAGAAAAAATCAATTTGTATCGCAAAATATTTCCATATTTCCCCCTTTGTTCTAAATTTTCGACAAAAAAATTATAAAAAATGCTAAAAATTCGTAAAGAGGGGTTTTTTGGCCAAAAAATCGACTGGCATAATCAGTTTTGTGATAAAATCATCATTTCGCCTTCAAATAGAGTCATGAAATTTTCGAAAATCCACTTTTCAAAACAAAAAATACTCATAACTCGACAAATAGGAAAGATAGAACGTTCTAGTCTTCACCAATCGATAGAGGGGACAATTTTACATATTTTAGTGAATTTTGAGTCCATATTTCCAAGGATTATGGGAGTTAGAAAAAATCAATTTGTATCGCAAAATATTTCCATATTTCCCCCTTTGTTCTAAATTTTCGACAAAAAAATTATAAAAAATGCTAAAAATTCGTAAAGAGGGGTTTTTTGGCCAAAAAATCGACTGGCACAATCAGTTTTGTGATAAAATCATTATTTCGCCTTCAAATAGTGTCATGAAATTTTCGAAAATCCACTTTTCAAAACAAAAAATACTCATAACTCGACAAATAGGAAAGATAGAACATTCTAGTCTTCACCAATCGATAGAGGGGACAATTTTACATATTTTAGTGAATTTTGAGTCCATATTTCCAAGGATTATGGGAGTTAGAAAAAATCAATTTGTATCGCAAAATATTTCCATATTTCCCCCTTTGTTCTAAATTTTCGACAAAAAAATTATAAAAAATGCTAAAAATTCGTAAAGAGGGGTTTTTTTGGCCAAAAAATCGACTGGCACAATCAGTTTTGTGATAAAATCATCATTTCGCCTTCAAATAGAGTCATGAAATTTTCGAAAATCCACTTTTCAAAACAAAAAATACTCATAACTCGACAAATAGGAAAGATAGAACGTTCTAGTCTTCACCAATCGATAGAGGGGACAATTTTACATATTTTAGTGAATTTTGAATCCATATTTCCTAGTATTAGGGCAGTTAGAAAAAATCAATTTGTATCGCAAAATATTTCCATACCTACCCCTTTGTTCTAAATTTTCGACAAAAAAATTATAAAAAATGCTAAAAATTCGTAAAGGGGGGTTTTTTGGGCCGAAAAATCGACTGGCACAATCAGCTTTGTGATAAATTCATTATTTCGCCTTCAAATAGAGTCATGAAATTTTCGAAAATCCACTTTTCAAAACAAAAAATACTCATAACTCGACAAATAGGAAAGATAGAACGTTCTAGTCTTCACCAATCGATAGAGGGGACAATTTTACATATTTAAGTGAATTTTGAGTCCATATTTCCAAGGATTATGGGAGTTAGAAAAAATCAATTTGTATCGCAAAATATTTCCAATTTTCGACAAAAAAATTATAAAAAATGCTAAAAATTCGTAAAGAGGGTTTTTTTTGGCCAAAAAATCGACTGGCACAATCAGTTTTGTGATAAAATCATTATTTCGCCTTCAAATAGAGTCATGAAATTTTCGAAAATCCACTTTTCAAAACAAAAAATACTCATAACTCGACAAATAGGAAAGATAGAACGTTCTAGTCTTCACCAATTGATAAAGGGGACAATTTTACATATTTTAGTGAATTTTTAGTCGATATTGCCAAGGATTAAGGGAGTTAGAAAAAAGCAATTTGTTTCTCAAAATATTTCCACTTTTCAAAACAAAAAATACTCATAACTCGACAAATAGGAAAGATAGAACGTTCTAGTCTTCACCAATCGATAGAGGGGACAATTTTACATATTTTAGTGAATTTTGAGTCCATATTTCCTAGTATTAGGGCAGTTAGAAAAAATCAATTTGTATCGCAAAATATTTCCATACCTACCCCTTTGTTCTAAATTTTCGACAAAAAAATTATAAAAAATGCTAAAAATTCGTAAAGGGGGGTTTTTTGGGCCGAAAAATCGACTGGCACAATCAGTTTTGTGATAAAATCATTATTTCGCCTTCAAATAGTGTCATGAAATTTTCGAAAATCCACTTTTCAAAACAAAAAATACTCATAACTCGACAAATAGGAAAGATAGAACGTTCTAGTCTTCACCAATCGATAGAGGGGACAATTTTACATATTTTAGTGAATTTTGAGTCCATATTTCCAAGGATTATGGGAGTTAGAAAAAATCAATTTGTATCGCAAAATATTTCCATATTTCCCCCTTTGTTCTAAATTTTCGACAAAAAAATTATAAAAAATGCTAAAAATTCGTAAAGAGGGGTTTTTTTGGCCAAAAAATCGACTGGCACAATCAGTTTTGTGATAAAATCATCATTTCGCCTTCAAATAGAGTCATGAAATTTTCGAAAATCCACTTTTCAAAACAAAAAATACTCATAACTCGACAAATAGGAAAGATAGAACGTTCTAGTCTTCACCAATCGATAGAGGGGACAATTTTACATATTTAAGTGAATTTTGAGTCCATATTTCCAAGGATTATGGGAGTTAGAAAAAATCAATTTGTATCGCAAAATATTTCCAATTTTCGACAAAAAAATTATAAAAAATGCTAAAAATTCGTAAAGAGGGTTTTTTTTGGCCAAAAAATCGACTGGCACAATCAGTTTTGTGATAAAATCATTATTTCGCCTTCAAATAGAGTCATGAAATTTTCGAAAATCCACTTTTCAAAACAAAAAATACTCATAACTCGACAAATAGGAAAGATAGAACGTTCTAGTCTTCACCAATCGATAGAGGGGAAAATTTTACATATTTTAGTGAATTTTGAGTCCATATTTCCAAGGATTATGGGAGTTAGAAAAAATCAATTTGTATCGCAAAATATTTCCATATTTCCCCCTTTGTTCTAAATTTTCGACAAAAAAATTATAAAAAATGCTAAAAATTCGTAAAGAGGGGTTTTTTGGCCAAAAAATCGACTGGCATAATCAGTTTTGTGATAAAATCATCATTTCGCCTTCAAATAGAGTCATGAAATTTTCGAAAATCCACTTTTCAAAACAAAAAATACTCATAACTCGACAAATAGGAAAGATAGAACGTTCTAGTCTTCACCAATCGATAGAGGGGACAATTTTACATATTTTAGTGAATTTTGAGTCCATATTTCCAAGGATTATGGGAGTTAGAAAAAATCAATTTGTATCGCAAAATATTTCCATATTTCCCCCTTTGTTCTAAATTTTCGACAAAAAAATTATAAAAAATGCTAAAAATTCGTAAAGAGGGGTTTTTTTGGCCAAAAAATCGACTGGCACAATCAGTTTTGTGATAAAATCATTATTTCGCCTTCAAATAGAGTCATGAAATTTTCGAAAATCCACTTTTCAAAACAAAAAATACTCATAACTCGACTAATAGGAAAGATAGAACGTTCTAGTCTTCACCAATCGATAGAGGGGACAATTTTACATATTTTAGTGAATTTTGAGTCCATATTTCCAAGGATTATGGAGGTTAGAAAAAATCAATTTGTATCGCAAAATATTTCCAAAAAATCGACTGGCACAATCAGTTTTGTGATAAAATCATCATTTCGCCTTCAAATAGAGTCATGAAATTTTCGAAAATCCACTTTTCAAAACAAAAAATACTCATAACTCGACAAATAGGAAAGATAGAACGTTCTAGTCTTCACCAATCGATAGAGGGGAAAATTTTACATATTTTAGTGAATTTTGAGTCCATATTTCCAAGGATTATGGGAGTTAGAAAAAATCAATTTGTATCGCAAAATATTTCCATATTTCCCCCTTTGTTCTAAATTTTCGACAAAAAAATTATAAAAAATGCTAAAAATTCGTAAAGAGGGGTTTTTTTGGCCAAAAAATCGACTGGCACAATCAGTTTTGTGATAAAATCATCATTTCGCCTTCAAATAGAGTCATGAAATTTTCGAAAATCCACTTTTCAAAACAAAAAATACTCATAACTCGACAAATAGGAAAGATAGAACGTTCTAGTCTTCACCAATCGATAGAGGGGACAATTTTACATATTTAAGTGAATTTTGAGTCCATATTTCCAAGGATTATGGGAGTTAGAAAAAATCAATTTGTATCGCAAAATATTTCCAATTTTCGACAAAAAAATTATAAAAAATGCTAAAAATTCGTAAAGAGGGTTTTTTTTGGCCAAAAAATCGACTGGCACAATCAGTTTTGTGATAAAATCATTATTTCGCCTTCAAATAGAGTCATGAAATTTTCGAAAATCCACTTTTCAAAACAAAAAATACTCATAACTCGACAAATAGGAAAGATAGAACGTTCTAGTCTTCACCAATCGATAGAGGGGAAAATTTTACATATTTTAGTGAATTTTGAGTCCATATTTCCAAGGATTATGGGAGTTAGAAAAAATCAATTTGTATCGCAAAATATTTCCATATTTCCCCCTTTGTTCTAAATTTTCGACAAAAAAATTATAAAAAATGCTAAAAATTCGTAAAGAGGGGTTTTTTGGCCAAAAAATCGACTGGCATAATCAGTTTTGTGATAAAATCATCATTTCGCCTTCAAATAGAGTCATGAAATTTTCGAAAATCCACTTTTCAAAACAAAAAATACTCATAACTCGACAAATAGGAAAGATAGAACGTTCTAGTCTTCACCAATCGATAGAGGGGACAATTTTACATATTTTAGTGAATTTTGAGTCCATATTTCCAAGGATTATGGGAGTTAGAAAAAATCAATTTGTATCGCAAAATATTTCCATATTTCCCCCTTTGTTCTAAATTTTCGACAAAAAAATTATAAAAAATGCTAAAAATTCGTAAAGAGGGGTTTTTTTGGCCAAAAAATCGACTGGCACAATCAGTTTTGTGATAAAATCATTATTTCGCCTTCAAATAGAGTCATGAAATTTTCGAAAATCCACTTTTCAAAACAAAAAATACTCATAACTCGACTAATAGGAAAGATAGAACGTTCTAGTCTTCACCAATCGATAGAGGGGACAATTTTACATATTTTAGTGAATTTTGAGTCCATATTTCCAAGGATTATGGAGGTTAGAAAAAATCAATTTGTATCGCAAAATATTTCCAAAAAATCGACTGGCACAATCAGTTTTGTGATAAAATCATCATTTCGCCTTCAAATAGAGTCATGAAATTTTCGAAAATCCACTTTTCAAAACAAAAAATACTCATAACTCGACAAATAGGAAAGATAGAACGTTCTAGTCTTCACCAATCGATAGAGGGGAAAATTTTACATATTTTAGTGAATTTTGAGTCCATATTTCCAAGGATTATGGGAGTTAGAAAAAATCAATTTGTATCGCAAAATATTTCCATAGCTACCCCCTTTGTTCTAAATTTTCGACAAAAAAATTATAAAAAATGCTAAAAATTCGTAAAGAGGGGTTTTTTGGCCAAAAAATCGACTGGCATAATCAGTTTTGTGATAAAATCATCATTTCGCCTTCAAATAGAGTCATGAAATTTTCGAAAATCCACTTTTCAAAACAAAAAATACTCATAACTCGACAAATAGGAAAGATAGAACGTTCTAGTCTTCACCAATCGATAGAGGGGACAATTTTACATATTTGAGTGAATTTTGAGTCCATATTTCCAAGGATTATGGGAGTTAGAAAAAATCAATTTGTATCGCAAAATATTTCCAATTTTCGACAAAAAAATTATAAAAAATACTAAAAATTCGTAAAGAGGGTTTTTTTTGGCCAAAAAATCGACTGGCACAATCAGTTTTGTGATAAAATCATTATTTCGCCTTCAAATAGAGTCATGAAATTTTCGAAAATCCACTTTTCAAAACAAAAAATACTCATAACTCGACTAATAGGAAATATAGAACGTTCTAGTCTTCACCAATCGATAGAGGGGACAATTTTACATATTTTAGTGAATTTTGAGTCCATATTCCCAAGGATTATGGGAGTTAGAAAAAATCAATTTGTATCGCAAAATATTTCCAATTTTCGACAAAAAAATTATAAAAAATGATAAAAATTCGTAAAGAGGGTTTTTTTTGGCCAAAAAATCGAGTCATGAAATTTTCGAAAATCCACTTTTCAAAACAAAAAATACTCATAACTCGACAAATAGGAAAGATAGGACGTTCTAGTCTTCACCAATCGATAGAGGGGACAATTTTACATATTTTAGTGAATTTTGAGTCCATATTTCCAAGGATTATGGGAGTTAGAAAAAATCAATTTGTATCGCAAAATATTTCCATAGCCTACCCCCTTTGTTCTAAATTTTCGACAAAAAAATTATAAAAAATGCTAAAAATTCGTAAAGAGGGGTTTTTTGGACCGGAAAATCGACTGGCAAATCTTGACAATTTTTTTAAGTCTTAAACTTCAAAATATTTTCGTAAGTTCCAAATTGTCAATCTTTTTAAAGGCGTGAGTTAATTAGTTAAATATAATAGTTCTTGATCACGATGTTTGTTGAAACTCAATTTCTAAAGTTTCGGTAGCGGTCCAGCTGCCGTTATCAAGAATAATGAAAAATAATAAATTTTCAAATAATCGAAAATTGATTATTTTCGATTAATCGATTATTTTCGATTAATCGATTATTTTCGATTAATCGATTATCTTAGATTAATCGATTATTTTCGATTGATCGATTATTTTCGATTAATCGATTAATCGATTATTTTCGATCAATCGATTATTTTCGATTAATCGATTTTTTTCGATCAATCGATTTTTTCGATCAATCGATTATTTTCGATTAATCGATTATTTTCGATTAATCGATTATTTTCGATTAATCGATTATTTTCGATTAATCGATTATTTTCGATTAATCGATTATTTTCGATCAAACGATTATTTTCTATCAATCGATTATTTTCGATTAATCGATTATTTTCGATTAATCGATTATTTTCGATTAATCGATTATTTTCGATTAATCGATTTTTTTCGATCAATCGATTTTTTCGATTAATCGATTTTTTTCGATTAATCGATTTTTTTCGGTCAATCGATTTTTTTCGATTAATCGATAATTTTCGATTAATCGATTATTTCCGAGTAATCGATTTTTTTCGATTAATCGATTATTTTCGATTAATCGATTATTTTCGATTATTCGATTTTTTTCGATCAATCGATTCTTTTCGATTAATCGATTTTTTTGGTCAATCGATTTTTTTCGATTAATCGATTATTTTCGATTAATCGATTATTTTAGAATAATCGATTATTTTCGATTAATCGATTATTTCCGATTAATCGATTATTTTCGATCAATCGATTATTTTCGATCAATCGATTATTTTCGATCAATCGATTATTTTCGATTATTCAATTAATCGATTAATCGATTATTCGATTAATCGAAAATAATCGATTATTTTATATAATCGATAATCGATAATCGATTATGTTTTTTGATAATCGCCCAGCCCTAATTTTGAGTCGATATTGCCAAGGATAAGGGAGTTAGAAAAAAGCAATTTGATTCGCAAAATATTTCCATACCTACCCCTTTGTTCTAAATTTTCGACAAAAAAATTATAAAAAATGCTAAAAATTCGTAAAGAGGGGTTTTTTTTGGCAAAAAATCGATTGGCACAATCAGTTTTGTGATAAAATCATTATTTCGCCTTCAAATGGAGTCATGAAATTTTCGAAAATCCACTTTTCAAAAAAAAAAATACTCATAACTCGACTAATAGGAAAGATAGAACGTTCTAGTCTTCACCAATCGATAGAGGTGACAATTTTACATATTTCAGTGAATTTTGAGTCCATATTTCCAAGGATTATGGGAGTTAGAAAAATCAATTTGTATCGCAAAATATTTCCATAGCTACCCCCTTTGTTCTAAATTTTCGACAAAAAAATGATAAAAAATGCTAAAAATTCGTAAAGAGGGGTTTTTTGGACCGGAAAATCGACTGGCAAATCTTGACAATTTTTTTAAGTCTTAAACTTCAAAATATTTTCGTAAGTTCCAAATTGTCAATCTTTTTAAAGGCGTGAGTTAATTAGTTAAATATAATAGTTCTTGATCACGATGTTTGTTGAAACTCAATTTTTAAAGTTTCGGTAGCGGTCCAGCTGCCGTTATCAAGAATAATGAAAAATAATAAATTTTCAAATAATCGAAAATTGATTATTTTCGATTAATCGATTATTTTCGATTAATCGATTATTTTCGATTAATCGATTATTTTCGATTAATCGATTATCTTAGATTAATCGATTATTTTCGATTAATCGATTTTTTTCGATCAATCGATTTTTTTCCATTTATCGATTTTTTTCGATCAATCGATTTTTTTCAATCAATCGATTTTTTTCGATTAATCGATTATTTCAGATTAATCGATTATTTTCGATAAATCGATTATTTCAGATTAATCGATTATTTTCGATAAATCGATTATTTTCGATTAATCGATTATTTTCGATTAATCGATTATTTTCGATTAATCGATTATTTTCGATAAATCGATTTTTTTCGAATAATCGATTTTTTTCGAATAATCGATTTATTTCGATAAATCGATTTTTTTCGGTCAATCGATTTTTTTCGATTATTTTCGATTAATCGATTATTTTGGATTAATCGATTAATCGATTATTTCCGATTAATCGATTATTTTATATAATCGATAATCGATTATGTTTTTTGATAATCGCCAAGCCCTAATTAGTTCTAGTTTCTAGTCTTCACCAATCGATAGAGGGGGCAATTTTACATATTTTGGTGAATTTTGAGTCCATATTTCCAAGGATTATGGGAGTTAGAAAAAACAATTTGTATCGCAAAATATTTCCATAGCTACCCCCTTTGTTCTGAATTTTCGACAAAAAAATTATAAAAAATGCTAAAAATTCGTAAAGAGGGGTTTTTTTTGGCAAAAAATCGATTGGCACAATCAGTTTTGTGATAAAATCATTATTTCGCCTTCAAATGGAGTCATGAAATTTTCGAAAATCCACTTTTCAAAACAAAAAATACTCATAACTCGACTAATAGGAAAGATAGAACGTTCTAGTCTTCACCAATCGATAGAGGGGACAATTTTACATATTTTAGTGAATTTTGAGTCCATATTTCCAAGGATTATGGAAGTTAGAAAAAATCAATTTGTATCGCAAAATATTTCCATAGCTACCCCCTTTGTTCTAAATTTTCGACAAAAAAATTATAAAAAATGCTAAAAATTCGTAAAGAGGGGTTTTTTTGGCCAAAAAATCGACTGGCACAATCAGTTTTGTGATAAAATCATCATTTCGCCTTCAAATAGAGTCATGAAATTTTCGAAAATCCACTTTTCAAAACAAAAAATACTCATAACTCGACAAATAGGAAAGATAGAACGTTCTAGTCTTCACCAATCGATAGAGGGGACAATTTTACATATTTAAGTGAATTTTGAGTCCATATTTCCAAGGATTATGGGAGTTAGAAAAAATCAATTTGTATCGCAAACTATTTCCATAGCTACCCCCTTTGTTCTAAATTTTCGACAAAAAAATTATAAAAAATGCTAAAAATTCGTAAAGAGGGGTTTTTTTGGCCAAAAAATCGACTGGCACAATCAGTTTTGTGATAAAATCATCATTCCGCCTTCAAATAGAGTCATGAAATTTTCGAAAATCCACTTTTCAAAACAAAAAATATACGATTAATCGATTATTTTCGATCAATCGATTATTTTCGATCAATCGATTATTTTCGATCAATCGATTATTTTCGATCAATCGATTATTTTCGATCAATCGATTATTTTCGATTAATCGATTTTTTTCGATTAATCAATTAATCGATTAATCGATTATTCGATTAATCGAAAATAATCGATTATTTTATATAATCGATAATCGATTATGTTTTTTGATAATCGCCCAGCCCCTATTTTGAGTCGATATTGCCAAGGATTAAGGGAGTTAGAAAAAAGCAATTTGATTCGGAAAATATTTCCATACCTACCCCTTTGTTCTAAATTTTCGACAAAAAAATGCTAAAAATTCGTAAAGAGGGGTTTTTTTGGCCAAAAAATCGACTGGCACAATCAGTTTTGTGATAAAATCATTATTTCGCCTTCAAATAGAGTCATGAAATTTTCGAAAATCCACTTTTCAAAACAAAAAATACTCATAACTCGACTAATAGGAAAGATAGAACGTTCTAGTCTTCACCAATCGATAGAGGGGACAATTTTACATATTTTAGTGAATTTTGAGTCCATATTTCCAAGGATTATGGAAGTTAGAAAAAATCAATTTGTATCGCAAAATATTTCCATATTTCCCCCTTTGTTCTAAATTTTCGACAAAAAAATCATAAAAAATGCTAAAAATTCGTAAAGAGGGGTTTTTTTGGCCAAGAAATCGACTGGCACAATCAGTTTTGTGATAAAATCATCATTCCGCCTTCAAATAGAGTCATGAAATTTTCGAAAATCCACTTTTCAAAACAAAAAATACTCGATTAATCGATTATTTTCGATCAATCGATTATTTTCGATCAATCGATTATTTTCGATCAATCGATTATTTTCGATTAATCGATTTTTTTCGATTAATCAATTAATCGATTATTCGATTAATCGAAAATAATCGATTATTTTATATAATCGATAATCGATTATGTTTTTTGATAATCGCCCAGCCCTAATTTTGAGTCGATATTGCCAAGGATTAAGGGAGTTAGAAAAAATCAATTTGTATCGCAAAATATTTCCATATTTCCAAGGATTATGGGAGTTAGAAAAAATCAATTTGTATCGCAAAATATTTCCATATTTCCCCCTTTGTTCTAAATTTTCGACAAAAAAATTATAAAAAATGCTAAAAATTCGTAAAGAGGGTTTTTTTTGGCCAAAAAATCGACTGGCACAATCAGTTTTGTGATAAAATCATCATTTCGCCTTCAAATAGAGTCATGAAATTTTCGAAAATCCACTTTTCAAAACAAAAAATACTCATAACTCGACAAATAGGAAAGATAGAACGTTCTAGTCTTCACCAATCGATAGAGGGGACAATTTTACATATTTTGGTGAATTTTGAGTCCATATTTCCAAGGATTATGGGAGTTAGAAAAAATCAATTTGTATCGAAAAATATTTCCAATTTTCGACAAAAAAATTATAAAAAATGCTAAAAATTCGTAAAGAGGGGTTTTTTTGGCCAAAAAATCGATTGGCACAATCAGTTTTGTGATAAAATCATCATTTCGCCTTCAAATAGAGTCATGAAATTTTCGAAAATCCACTTTTCAAAACAAAAAATACTCATAACTCGACAAATAGGAAAGATAGAACGTTCTAGTCTTCACCAATCGATAGAGGGGACAATTTTACATATTTTAGTGAATTTTGAGTCCATATTTCCAAGGATTATGGGAGTTAGAAAAAATCAATTTGTATCGCAAAATATTTCCATATTTCCCCCTTTGTTCTAAATTTTCGACAAAAAAATTATAAAAAATGCTAAAAATTCGTAAAGAGGGGTTTTTTTGGCCAAAAAATCGACTGGCACAATCAGTTTTGTGATAAAATCATTATTTCGCCTTCAAATAGAGTCATGAAATTTTCGAAAATCCACTTTTCAAAACAAAAAATACTCATAACTCGACTAATAGGAAAGATAGAACGTTCTAGTCTTCACCAATCGATAGAGGGGACAATTTTACATATTTTAGTGAATTTTGAGTCCATATTTCCAAGGATTATGGAGGTTAGAAAAAATCAATTTGTATCGCAAAATATTTCCAAAAAATCGACTGGCACAATCAGTTTTGTGATAAAATCATCATTTCGCCTTCAAATAGAGTCATGAAATTTTCGAAAATCCACTTTTCAAAACAAAAAATACTCATAACTCGACAAATAGGAAAGATAGAACGTTCTAGTCTTCACCAATCGATAGAGGGGACAATTTTACATATTTAAGTGAATTTTGAGTCCATATTTCCAAGGATTATGGGAGTTAGAAAAAATCAATTTGTATCGCAAAATATTTCCATAGCTACCCCCTTTGTTCTAAATTTTCGACAAAAAAATTATAAAAAATGCTAAAAATTCGTAAAGAGGGGTTTTTTTGGCCAAAAAATCGACTGGCACAATCAGTTTTGTGATAAAATCATTATTTCGCCTTCAAATAGACTTATGAATTTTTCGAAAATCCACTTTTCAAAACAAAAAATACTCATAACTCGACTAATAGGAAATATAGAACGTTCTAGTCTTCACCAATCGATAGAGGGGACAATTTTACATATTTTAGTGAATTTTGAGTCCATATTTCCAAGGATTATGGGAGTTAGAAAAAATCAATTTGTATCGCAAAATATTTCCATATTTCCCCCTTTGTTCTAAATTTTCGACAAAAAAATTATAAAAAATGCTAAAAATTCGTAAAGAGGGGTTTTTTTGGCCAAAAAATCGACTGGCACAATCAGTTTTGTGATAAAATCATCATTTCGCCTTCAAATAGAGTCATGAAATTTTCGAAAATCCACTTTTCAAAACAAAAAATACTCATAACTCGACAAATAGGAAAGATAGAACGTTCTAGTCTTCACCAATCGATAGAGGGGAAAATTTTACATATTTTAGTGAATTTTGAGTCCATATTTCCAAGGATTATGGGAGTTAGAAAAAATCAATTTGTATCGCAAAATATTTCCATAGCTACCCCCTTTGTTCTAAATTTTCGACAAAAAAATTATAAAAAATGCTAAAAATTCGTAAAGAGGGGTTTTTTGGCCAAAAAATCGACTGGCATAATCAGTTTTGTGATAAAATCATCATTTCGCCTTCAAATAGAGTCATGAAATTTTCGAAAATCCACTTTTCAAAACAAAAAATACTCATAACTCGACAAATAGGAAAGATAGAACGTTCTAGTCTTCACCAATCGATAGAGGGGACAATTTTACATATTTGAGTGAATTTTGAGTCCATATTTCCAAGGATTATGGGAGTTAGAAAAAATCAATTTGTATCGCAAAATATTTCCAATTTTCGACAAAAAAATTATAAAAAATACTAAAAATTCGTAAAGAGGGTTTTTTTTGGCCAAAAAATCGACTGGCACAATCAGTTTTGTGATAAAATCATTATTTCGCCTTCAAATAGAGTCATGAAATTTTCGAAAATCCACTTTTCAAAACAAAAAATACTCATAACTCGACTAATAGGAAATATAGAACGTTCTAGTCTTCACCAATCGATAGAGGGGACAATTTTACATATTTTAGTGAATTTTGAGTCCATATTCCCAAGGATTATGGGAGTTAGAAAAAATCAATTTGTATCGCAAAATATTTCCAATTTTCGACAAAAAAATTATAAAAAATGATAAAAATTCGTAAAGAGGGTTTTTTTTGGCCAAAAAATCGAGTCATGAAATTTTCGAAAATCCACTTTTCAAAACAAAAAATACTCATAACTCGACAAATAGGAAAGATAGGACGTTCTAGTCTTCACCAATCGATAGAGGGGACAATTTTACATATTTTAGTGAATTTTGAGTCCATATTTCCAAGGATTATGGGAGTTAGAAAAAATCAATTTGTATCGCAAAATATTTCCATAGCCTACCCCCTTTGTTCTAAATTTTCGACAAAAAAATTATAAAAAATGCTAAAAATTCGTAAAGAGGGGTTTTTTGGACCGGAAAATCGACTGGCAAATCTTGACAATTTTTTTAAGTCTTAAACTTCAAAATATTTTCGTAAGTTCCAAATTGTCAATCTTTTTAAAGGCGTGAGTTAATTAGTTAAATATAATAGTTCTTGATCACGATGTTTGTTGAAACTCAATTTTTAAAGTTTCGGTAGCGGTCCAGCTGCCGTTATCAAGAATAATGAAAAATAATAAATTTTCAAATAATCGAAAATTGATTATTTTCGATTAATCGATTATTTTCGATTAATCGATTATTTTCGATTAATCGATTATCTTAGATTAATCGATTATTTTCGATTGATCGATTATTTTCGATTAATCGATTAATCGATTATTTTCGATCAATCGATTATTTTCGATTAATCGATTTTTTTCGATCAATCGATTTTTTCGATCAATCGATTATTTTCGATTAATCGATTATTTTCGATTAATCGATTATTTTCGATTAATCGATTATTTTCGATTAATCGATTATTTTCGATTAATCGATTATTTTCGATCAAACGATTATTTTCTATCAATCGATTATTTTCGATTAATCGATTATTTTCGATTAATCGATTATTTTCGATTAATCGATTATTTTCGATTAATCGATTTTTTTCGATCAATCGATTTTTTCGATTAATCGATTTTTTTCGATTAATCGATTTTTTTCGGTCAATCGATTTTTTTCGATTAATCGATAATTTTCGATTAATCGATTATTTCCGAGTAATCGATTATTTTCGATTAATCGATTATTTTCGATTATTCGATTTTTTTCGATCAATCGATTCTTTTCGATTAATCGATTTTTTTGGTCAATCGATTTTTTTCGATTAATCGATTATTTTCGATTAATCGATTATTTTAGAATAATCGATTATTTTCGATTAATCGATTATTTCCGATTAATCGATTATTTTCGATCAATCGATTATTTTCGATCAATCGATTATTTTCGATCAATCGATTATTTTCGATTATTCAATTAATCGATTAATCGATTATTCGATTAATCGAAAATAATCGATTATTTTATATAATCGATAATCGATAATCGATTATGTTTTTTGATAATCGCCCAGCCCTAATTTTGAGTCGATATTGCCAAGGATAAGGGAGTTAGAAAAAAGCAATTTGATTCGCAAAATATTTCCATACCTACCCCTTTGTTCTAAATTTTCGACAAAAAAATTATAAAAAATGCTAAAAATTCGTAAAGAGGGGTTTTTTTGGCCAAAAAATCGATTGGCACAATCAGTTTTGTGATAAAATCATTATTTCGCCTTCAAATGGAGTCATGAAATTTTCGAAAATCCACTTTTCAAAAAAAAAAATACTCATAACTCGACTAATAGGAAAGATAGAACGTTCTAGTCTTCACCAATCGATAGAGGTGACAATTTTACATATTTCAGTGAATTTTGAGTCCATATTTCCAAGGATTATGGGAGTTAGAAAAATCAATTTGTATCGCAAAATATTTCCATAGCTACCCCCTTTGTTCTAAATTTTCGACAAAAAAATGATAAAAAATGCTAAAAATTCGTAAAGAGGGGTTTTTTGGACCGGAAAATCGACTGGCAAATCTTGACAATTTTTTTAAGTCTTAAACTTCAAAATATTTTCGTAAGTTCCAAATTGTCAATCTTCTTAAAGGCGTGAGTTAATTAGTTAAATATAATAGTTCTTGATCACGATGTTTGTTGAAACTCAATTTTTAAAGTTTCGGTAGCGGTCCAGCTGCCGTTATCAAGAATAATGAAAAATAATAAATTTTCAAATAATCGAAAATTGATTATTTTCGATTAATCGATTATTTTCGATTAATCGATTATTTTCGATTAATCGATTTTTTTCGATCAATCGATTTTTTTCGATCAATCGATTTTTTTCAATCAATCGATTTTTTTCGATTAATCGATTATTTCAGATTAATCGATTATTTTCGATAAATCGATTATTTCAGATTAATCGATTATTTTCGATAAATCGATTATTTTCGATTAATCGATTATTTTCGATTAATCGATTATTTTCGATTAATCGATTATTTTCGATAAATCGATTTTTTTCGAATAATCGATTTTTTTCGATAAATCGATTTTTTTCGGTCAATCGATTTTTTTCGATTATTTTCGATTAATCGATTATTTTGGATTAATCGATTATTTTCGATTAATCGATTATTTCCGATTAATCGATTATTTTATATAATCGATAATCGATTATGTTTTTTGATAATCGCCAAGCCCTAATTAGTTCTAAATTTTCGACAAAAAAATTATAAAAAATGCTAAAAATTCGTAAAGAGGGGTTTTTTTGGCCAAAAAATCGACTGGCACAATCAGTTTTGTGATAAAATCATTATTTCGCCTTCGAATAGAGTCATGAAGTTTTCGAAAATCTACTTTTCAAAACAAAAAATACTCATAACTCGACAAATAGGAAAGATAGAACGTTCTAGTCTTCACCAATCGATAGAGGGGACCATTTTACATATTTTAGTGAATTTTAAGTCCATATTTCCAAGGATTATGGAAGTTAGAAAAAATCAATTTGTATCGCAAAATATTTCCATAGCTACCCCCTTTGTTCTAAATTTTCGACAAAAAAATTATAAAAAATGCTAAAAATTCCTAAAGAGGGGGTTTTTTGGCCAAAAAATCGACTGGCACAATCAGTTTTGTGATAAAATCATTATTTCGCCTTCAAATAGAGTCATGAAATTTTCGAAAATCCACTTTTCAAAACAAAAAATACTCATAACTCGATTAATAGGAAAGATAGAACGTTCTAGTCTTCACCAATCGATGGAGGGGACAATTTTACATATTTTAGTGAATTTTGAGTCCATATTTCCAAGGATTATGGGAGTTAGAAAAAATCAATTTGTATCGCAAAATATTTCCATAGCTACCCCCTTTGTTCTAAATTTTCGACAAAAAAATTAAAAAAAATGCTAAAAATTCGTAAGGAGGGGTTTTTTTGGCCAAAAAAAAGACTGGCACAATCAGTTTTGTCATAAAATCATCATTTCGCCTTCAAATAGAGTCATGAAATTTTTGAAAATCCACTTTTCAAAACAAAAAATACTCATAACTCGACAAATAGGAAAGATAGAACGTTCTAGTCTTCACCAATCGATAGAGGGGACAATTTTACATATTTTGGTGAATTTTGAGTCCATATTTCCAAGGATTATGGGAGTTAGAAAAAACAATTTGTATCGCAAAATATTTCCATAGCTACCCCCTTTGTTCTGAATTTTCGACAAAAAAATTATAAAAAATGCTAAAAATTCGTAAAGAGGGGTTTTTTTTGGCAAAAAATCGATTGGCACAATCAGTTTTGTGATAAAATCATTATTTCGCCTTCAAATGGAGTCATGAAATTTTCGAAAATCCACTTTTCAAAACAAAAAATACTCATAACTCGACTAATAGGAAAGATAGAACGTTCTAGTCTTCACCAATCGATAGAGGGGACAATTTTACATATTTTAGTGAATTTTGAGTCCATATTTCCAAGGATTATGGAAGTTAGAAAAAATCAATTTGTATCGCAAAATATTTCCATAGCTACCCCCTTTGTTCTAAATTTTCGACAAAAAAATTATAAAAAATGCTAAAAATTCGTAAAGAGGGGTTTTTTTGGCCAAAAAATCGACTGGCACAATCAGTTTTGTGATAAAATCATCATTTCGCCTTCAAATAGAGTCATGAAATTTTCGAAAATCCACTTTTCAAAACAAAAAATACTCATAACTCGACAAATAGGAAATATAGAACGTTCTAGTCTTCACCAATCGATAGAGGGGACAATTTTACATATTTTAGTGAATTTTGAGTCCATATTCCCAAGGATTATGGGAGTTAGAAAAAATCAATTTGTATCGCAAAATATTTCCAATTTTCGACAAAAAAATTATAAAAAATGCTAAAAATTCGTAAAGAGGGGTTTTTTGGCCAAAAAATCGACTGGCACAATCAGTTTTGTGATAAAATCATTATTTCGCCTTCAAATAGTGTCATGAAATTTTCGAAAATCCACTTTTCAAAACAAAAAATACTCATAACTCGACAAATAGGAAAGATAGAACGTTCTAGTCTTCACCAATCGATAGAGGGGACAATTTTACATATTTTAGTGAATTTTGAGTCCATATTTCCAAGGATTATGGGAGTTAGAAAAAATCAATTTGTATCGCAAAATATTTCCATATTTCCCCCTTTGTTCTAAATTTTCGACAAAAAAATTATAAAAAATGCTAAAAATTCGTAAAGAGGGGTTTTTTTGGCCAAAAAATCGACTGGCACAATCAGTTTTGTGATAAAATCATCATTTCGCCTTCAAATAGAGTCATGAAATTTTCGAAAATCCACTTTTCAAAACAAAAAATACTCATAACTCGACAAATAGGAAAGATAGAACGTTCTAGTCTTCACCAATCGATAGAGGGGACAATTTTACATATTTTAGTGAATTTTGAGTCCATATTTCCTAGTATTAGGGCAGTTAGAAAAAATCAATTTGTATCGCAAAATATTTCCATACCTACCCCTTTGTTCTAAATTTTCGACAAAAAAATTATAAAAAATGCTAAAAATTCGTAAAGGGGGGTTTTTTGGGCCGAAAAATCGACTGGCACAATCAGCTTTGTGATAAATTCATTATTTCGCCTTCAAATAGAGTCATGAAATTTTCGAAAATCCACTTTTCAAAACAAAAAATACTCATAACTCGACAAATAGGAAAGATAGAACGTTCTAGTCTTCACCAATCGATAGAGGGGACCATTTTACATATTTTAGTGAATTTTAAGTCCATATTTCCAAGGATTATGGAAGTTAGAAAAAATCAATTTGTATCGCAAAATATTTCCATAGCTACCCCCTTTGTTCTAAATTTTCGACAAAAAAATTATAAAAAATGCTAAAAATTCCTAAAGAGGGGGTTTTTTGGCCAAAAAATCGACTGGCACAATCAGTTTTGTGATAAAATCATTATTTCGCCTTCAAATAGAGTCATGAAATTTTCGAAAATCCACTTTTCAAAACAAAAAATATACGATTAATCGATTATTTTCGATCAATCGATTATTTTCGATCAATCGATTATTTTCGATCAATCGATTATTTTCGATCAATCGATTATTTTCGATCAATCGATTATTTTCGATTAATCGATTTTTTTCGATTAATCGATTTTTTTCGATTAATCAATTAATCGATTAATCGATTATTCGATTAATCGAAAATAATCGATTATTTTATATAATCGATAATCGATTATGTTTTTTGATAATCGCCCAGCCCCTATTTTGAGTCGATATTGCCAAGGATTAAGGGAGTTAGAAAAAAGCAATTTGATTCGGAAAATATTTCCATACCTACCCCTTTGTTCTAAATTTTCGACAAAAAAATTATAAAAAATGCTAAAAATTCGTAAAGAGGGGTTTTTTTGGCCAAAAAATCGACTGGCACAATCAGTTTTGTGATAAAATCATTATTTCGCCTTCAAATAGAGTCATGAAATTTTCGAAAATCCACTTTTCAAAACAAAAAATACTCATAACTCGACTAATAGGAAAGATAGAACGTTCTAGTCTTCACCAATCGATAGAGGGGACAATTTTACATATTTTAGTGAATTTTGAGTCCATATTTCCAAGGATTATGGAAGTTAGAAAAAATCAATTTGTATCGCAAAATATTTCCATATTTCCCCCTTTGTTCTAAATTTTCGACAAAAAAATCATAAAAAATGCTAAAAATTCGTAAAGAGGGGTTTTTTTGGCCAAGAAATCGACTGGCACAATCAGTTTTGTGATAAAATCATCATTCCGCCTTCAAATAGAGTCATGAAATTTTCGAAAATCCACTTTTCAAAACAAAAAATACTCGATTAATCGATTATTTTCGATCAATCGATTATTTTCGATCAATCGATTATTTTCGATCAATCGATTATTTTCGATTAATCGATTTTTTTCGATTAATCAATTAATCGATTATTCGATTAATCGAAAATAATCGATTATTTTATATAATCGATAATCGATTATGTTTTTTGATAATCGCCCAGCCCTAATTTTGAGTCGATATTGCCAAGGATTAAGGGAGTTAGAAAAAATCAATTTGTATCGCAAAATATTTCCATATTTCCAAGGATTATGGGAGTTAGAAAAAATCAATTTGTATCGCAAAATATTTCCATATTTCCCCCTTTGTTCTAAATTTTCGACAAAAAAATTATAAAAAATGCTAAAAATTCGTAAAGAGGGTTTTTTTTGGCCAAAAAATCGACTGGCACAATCAGTTTTGTGATAAAATCATCATTTCGCCTTCAAATAGAGTCATGAAATTTTCGAAAATCCACTTTTCAAAACAAAAAATACTCATAACTCGACAAATAGGAAAGATAGAACGTTCTAGTCTTCACCAATCGATAGAGGGGACAATTTTACATATTTTGGTGAATTTTGAGTCCATATTTCCAAGGATTATGGGAGTTAGAAAAAATCAATTTGTATCGCAAAATATTTCCATAGCTACCCCCTTTGTTCTAAATTTTCGACAAAAAAATTAAAAAAAATGCTAAAAATTCGTAAGGAGGTTTTTGGCCAAAAAAAAGACTGGCACAATCAGTTTTGTGATAAAATCATCATTTCGCCTTCAAATAGAGTCATGAAATTTTTGAAAATCCACTTTTCAAAACAAAAAATACTCATAACTCGACAAATAGGAAAGATAGAACGTTCTAGTCTTCACCAATCGATAGAGGGGACAATTTTACATATTTTAGTGAATTTTGAGTCCATATTTCCTAGGATTATGGGAGTTAGAAAAAATCAATTTGTATCGCAAAATATTTCCATAGCTACCCCCTTTGTTCTAAATTTTCGACAAAAAAATTATAAAAAATGCTAAAAATTCGTAAAGAGGGGTTTTTTGTCCAAAAAATCGACTGGCACAATCAGTTTTGTGATAAAATCATGATTTCGCCTTCAAATGGAGTCATGAAATTTTCGAAAATCCACTTTTCAAAACAAAAAATACTCATAACTCGACAAATAGGAAAGATAGAACGTTCTAGTCTTCACCAATCGATAGAGGGGACAATTTTACATATTTTAGTGAATTTTGAGTCCATATTTCCTAGGATTATGGGAGTTAGAAAAAATCAATTTGTATCGCAAAATATTTCCATAGCTACCCCCTTTGTTATAAATTTTCGACAAAAAAATTAAAAAAAATGCTAAAAATTCGTAAGGAGGGGTTTTTTTGTCCAAAAAAAAGACTGGCACAATCAGTTTTGTGATAAAATCATCATTTCGCCTTCAAATAGAGTCATGAAATTTTTGAAAATCCACTTTTCAAAACAAAAAATACTCATAACTCGACAAATAGGAAAGATAGAACGTTCTAGTCTTCACCAATCGATAGAGGGGACAATTTTACATATTTTAGTGAATTTTGAGTCCATATTTCCAAGGATTATGGGAGTTAGAAAAAACAATTTGTATCGCAAAATATTTCCATAGCTACCCCCTTTGTTCTGAATTTTCGACAAAAAAATTATAAAAAATGCTAAAAATTCGTAAAGAGGGGTTTTTTTTGGCAAAAAATCGATTGGCACAATCAGTTTTGTGATAAAATCATTATTTCGCCTTCAAATGGAGTCATGAAATTTTCGAAAATCCACTTTTCAAAAAAAAAAATACTCATAACTCGACTAATAGGAAAGATAGAACGTTCTAGTCTTCACCAATCGATAGAGGTGACAATTTTACATATTTTAGTGAATTTTGAGTCCATATTTCCAAGGATTATGGGAGTTAGAAAAAAACAATTTGTATCGCAAAATATTTCCATAGCTACCCCCTTTGTTCTAAATTTTCGACAAAAAAATTATAAAAAATGCTAAAAATTCGTAAAGAGGGTTTTTTTTGGCCAAAAAATCGACTGGCACAATCAGCTTTGTGATAAAATCATTATTTCGCCTTCAAATAGAGTCATGAAATTTTCGAAAATCCACTTTTCAAAACAAAAAATACTCATAACTCGACTAATCGGAAAGATAGAACGTTCTAGTCTTCACCAATCGATGGAGGGGACAATTTTACATATTTTAGTGAATTTTGAGTCCATATTTCCAAGGATTATGGGAGTTAGAAAAAAACAATTTGTATCGCAAAATATTTCCATAGCTACCCCCTTTGTTCTAAATTTTCGACAAAAAAATTATAAAAAATGCTAAAAATTCGTAAAGAGGGTTTTTTTTGGCCAAAAAATCGACTGGCACAATCAGCTTTGTGATAAAATCATCATTTCGCCTTCAAATAGAGTCATGAAATTTTTGAAAATCCACTTTTCAAAACAAAAAATACTCATAACTCGACAAATAGGAAAGATAGAACGTTCTAGTCTTCACCAATCGATAGAGGGGACAATTTTACATATTTCAGTGAATTTTGAGTCTATATTTCCAAGGATTATGGGAGTTAGAAAAAATCAATTTGTATCGCAAAATATTTCCATAGCTACCCCCTTTGTTCTAAATTTTCGACAAAAAAATTATAAAAAATGCTAAAAATTCGTAAGGAGGGGTTTTTTTGGCCAAAAAAACGACTGGCACAATCAGTTTTGTGATAAAATCATTATTTTGCCTTCAAATGGAGTCATGAAATTTTCGAAAATCCACTTTTCAAAACAAAAAATACTCATAACTCGACTAATAGGAAAGATAGAACGTTCTAGTCTTCACCAATCGATAGAGGTGACAATTTTACATATTTTAGTGAATTTTGAGTCCATATTTCCAAGGATTATGGGAGTTAGAAAAAAACAATTTGTATCGCAAAATATTTCCATAGCTACCCCCTTTGTTCTAAATTTTCGACAAAAAAATTATAAAAAATGCTAAAAATTCGTAAAGAGGGTTTTTTTTGGCCAAAAAATCGACTGGCACAATCAGCTTTGTGATAAAATCATTATTTCGCCTTCAAATGGAGTCATGAAATTTTCGAAAATCCACTTTTCAAAACAAAAAATACTCATAACTCTACTAATAGGAAAGATAGAACGTTCTAGTCTTCACCAATCGATAGAGGGGACAATTTTACATATTTCAGTGAATTTTGAGTCCATATTTCCAAGGATTATGGGAGTTTGAAAAATCAATTTGTATCGCAAAATATTTCCCCCCTTTGTTCTAAATTTTCGACAAAAAAATTATAAAAAATGCTAATAATTCGTAAAGAGGGTTTTTTTTGGCCAAAAAATCGACTGGCACAATCAGTTTTGTGATAAAATCATTATTTCGCCTTCAAATAGAGTCATGAAATTTTTGAAAATCCACTTTTCAAAACAAAAAATACTCATAACTCGACAAATAGGAAAGATAGAACGTTCTAGTCTTCACCAATCGATAGAGGGGACAATTTTACATATTTTAGTGAATTTTGAGTCCATATTTCCAAGGATTATGGGAGTTAGAAAAAATCAATTTGTATCGCAAAATATTTCCATAGCTACCCCCTTTGTTCTAAATTTTCGACAAAAAAATTATAAAAAATGCTAAAAATTCGTAAAGAGGGTTTTTTTTGGCCAAAAAATCGACTGGCACAATCAGTTTTGTGATAAAATCATTATTTCGCCTTCAAATAGAGTCATGAAATTTTTGAAAATCCACTTTTCAAAACAAAAAATACTCATAACTCGACAAATAGGAAAGATAGAACGTTCTAGTCTTCACCAATCGATAGAGGGGACAATTTTACATATTTTAGTGTATTTTGAGTCCATATTTCCAAAGGATTATGGAAGTTAGAAAAAATCAATTTGTATCGCAAAATATTTCCATATTTCCCCCTTTGTTCTAAATTTTCGACAAAAAAATCATAAAAAATGCTAAAAATTCGTAAGGAGGGGTTTTTTTGGCCAAAAAATCGACTGGCACAATCAGTTTTGTGATAAAATCATCATTTCGCCTTCAAATAGAGTCATGAAATTTTCGAAAATCCACTTTTCAAAACAAAAAATACTCATAACTCGACAAATAGGAAAGATAGAACGTTCTAGTCTTCACCAATCGATAGAGGGGACAATTTTACATATTTTAGTGAATTTTGAGTCCATATTTCCAAGGATTATGGGAGTTAGAAAAAATCAATTTGTATCGCAAAATATTTCCATATTTCCCCCTTTGTTCTAAATTTTCGACAAAAAAATCATAAAAAATGCTAAAAATTCGTAAAGAGGGGTTTTTTTGGCCAAAAAATCGACTGGCACAATCAGTTTTGTGATAAAATCATCATTTCGCCTTCAAATAGAGTCATGAAATTTTCGAAAATCCACTTTTCAAAACAAAAAATACTCATAACTCGACAAATAGGAAAGATAGAACGTTCTAGTCTTCACCAATCGATAGAGGGGACAATTTTACATATTCTAGTGAATTTTGAGTCCATATTTCCAAGGATTATGGGAGTTAGAAAAAATCAATTTGTATCGCAAAATATTTCCATATTTCCCCCTTTGTTCTAAATTTTCGACAAAAAAATTATAAAAAATGCTAAAAATTCGTAAAGAGGGGTTATTTTGGCTAAAAAATCGACTGGCACAATCAGTTTTGTGATAAAATCATCATTTCTCCTTCAAATAGAGTCATGAAATTTTCGAAAATCCACTTTTCAAAACAAAAAATACTCATAACTCGACAAATAGGAAAGATAGAACGTTCTAGTCTTCACCAATCGATAGAGGGGACAATTTTACATATTTTAGTGAATTTGGAGTCCATATTTCCAAGGATTATGGGAGTTAGAAAAAATCAATTTGTATCGCAAAATATTTCCATAGCTACCCCCTTTGTTCTAAATTTTCGACAAAAAAATTATAAAAAATGCTAAAAATTCGTAAAGAGGGGTTTTTTTGGCCAAAAAATCGACTGGCACAATCAGTTTTGTGATAAAATAATCATTTCGCCTTCAAATAGAGTCATGAAATTTTCGAAAATCCACTTTTCAAAACAAAAAATACTCATAACTCGACAAATAGGAAAGATAGAACGTTCTAGGCTTCACCAATCGATAGAGGGGACAATTTTACATATTTAAGTGAATTTTGAGTCCATATTTCCAAGGATTATGGGAGTTAGAAAAAATCAATTTGTATCGCAAAAGATTTCCATATTTCCCCCTTTGTTCTAAATTTTCGACAAAAAAATTATAAAAAATGCTAAAAATTCGTAAAGAGGGGTTATTTTGGCTAAACAATCGACTGGCACAATCAGTTTTGTGATAAAATCATCATTTCGCCTTCAAATAGAGTCATGAAATTTTCGAAAATCCACTTTTCAAAACAAAAAATACTCATAACTCGACAAATAGGAAAGATAGAACGTTCTAGTCTTCACCAATCGATAGAGGGGACAATTTTACATATTTTAGTGAATTTTGAGTCCATATTTCCAAGGATTATAGGAGTTAGAAAAAATCAATTTGTATCGCAAAATATTTCCATAGCTACCCCCTTTGTTCTGAATTTTCGACAAAAAAATTATAAAAAATGCTAAAAATTCGTGAAGAGGGGTTTTTTTTGGCAAAAAATCGATTGGCACAATCAGTTTTGTGATAAAATCATTATTTCGCCTTCAAATGGAGTCATGAAATTTTCGAAAATCCACTTTTCAAAACAAAAATTACTCATAACTCGACTAATAGAAAAGATAGAACGTTCTAGTCTTCACCAATCGATAGAGGGGACAATTTTACATATTTTAGTGAATTTTGAGTCCATATTTCCGAGGATTATGGAAGTTAGAAAAAATCAATTTGTATCGCAAAATATTTCCACTTTTCAAAACAAAAAATACTCATAACTCGACAAATCGGAAAGATAGAACATTCTAGTCTTCACCAATCGATAGAAGGGACAATTTTACATATTTCAGTGAATTTTGAGTCCATATTTCCAAGGATTATGGGAGTTAGAAAAAATCAATTTGTATCGCAAAATATTTCCATAGCTACCCCCTTTGTTCTAAATTTTCGACAAAAAAATTATAAAAAATGCTAATAATTCGTAAAGAGGGTTTTTTTGGCCAAAAAATCGACTGGCACAATCAGTTTTGTGATAAAATCATTATTTCGCCTTCAAATAGAGTCATGAAATTTTCGAAAATCCACTTTTCAAAACAAAAAATACTCATAACTCGACAAATAGGAAAGATAGAACGTTCTAGTCTTCACCAATCGATAGAGGGGACAATTTTACATATTTTAGTGAATTTTGAGTCCATATTTCCAAGGATTATGGGAGTTAGAAAAAATCAATTTGTATCGCAAAATATTTCCATAGCTACCCCCTTTGTTCTAAATTTTCGACAAAAAAATTATAAAAAATGCTAAAAATTCGTAAAGAAGGGTTTTTTTGGCCAAAAAATCGACTGGCACAATCAGTTTTGTGATAAAATCATCATTTCGCCTTCAAATAGAGTCATGAAATTTTCGAAAATCCACTTTTCAAAACAAAAAATACTCATAACTCGACAAATAGGAAAGATAGAACGTTCTAGTCTTCACCAATCGATAGAGGGGACAATTTTACATATTTTAGTGAATTTGGAGTCCATATTTCCAAGGATTATGGGAGTTAGAAAAAATCAATTTGTATCGCAAAATATTTCCATAGCTACCCCCTTTGTTCTAAATTTTCGACAAAAAAATTATAAAAAATGCTAAAAATTCGTAAAGAGGGGTTTTTTTGGCCAAAAAATCGACTGGCACAATCAGTTTTGTGATAAAATCATCATTTCGCCTTCAAATAGAGTCATGAAATTTTCGAAAATCCACTTTTCAAAACAAAAAATACTCATAACTCGACAAATAGGAAAGATAGAACGTTCTAGTCTTCACCAATCGATAGAGGGGACAATTTTACATATTTTAGTGAATTTGGAGTCCATATTTCCAAGGATTATGGGAGTTAGAAAAAATCAATTTGTATCGCAAAATATTTCCATAGCTACCCCCTTTGTTATAAATTTTCGACAAAAAAATTATAAAAAATGCTAAAAATTCGTAAAGAGGGTTTTTTTGGCCAAAAAATCGACCGGCACAATCAGTTTTGTGATAAAATCATTATTTCGCATTCAAATAGAGTCATGAAATTTTCGAAAATCCACTTTTCAAAACAAAAAATACTCATAACTCGACAAATAGGAAAGATAGAACGTTCTAGTCTTCACCAGTCGATAGAGGGGACAATTTTACATATTTTAGTGAATTTTGAGTCCATATTTCCAAGGATTATGGGAGTTAGAAAAAATCAATTTGTATCGCAAAATATTTCCATAGTTCTCCATAGCTCCTTTGTTCTAAATTTTCGACAAAAAAATTATAAAAAATGCTAAAAATTCGTAAAGGAGGGTTTTTTGGCCAAAAAATCGACTGGCACAATCAGTTTTGTGATAAAATCATTATTTCGCCTTCAAATGGAGTCATGAAATTTTCGAAAATCCACTTTTCAAAACAAAAAATACTCATAACTCGACTAATAGGAAAGATAGAACGTTCTAGTCTTCACCAATCGATAGAGGGGACAATTTTACATGTTTTAGTGAATTTTGAGTCCATATTTCCAAGGATTATGGGAGTTAGAAAAATCAATTTGTATCGCAAAATATTTCCATAGCTACCCCCTTTGTTCTAAATTTTCGACAAAAAAATTATAAAAAATGCTAATAATTCGTAAAGAGGGGTTTTTTTGGCCAAAAAATCGACTGGCACAATCAGTTTTGTGATAAAATAATCATTTCGCCTTCAAATAGAGTCATGAAATTTTCGAAAATCCACTTTTCAAAACAAAAAATACTCATAACTCGACAAATAGGAAAGATAGAACGTTCTAGTCTTAACCAATCGATAGAGGGGACAATTTTACATATTTTAGTGTATTTTGAGTCCATATTTCCAGAGGATTATGGAAGTTAGAAAAAATCAATTTGTATCGCAAAATATTTCCATAGCTACCCCCTTTGTTATAAATTTTCGACAAAAAAATTATAAAAAATGCTAAAAATTCGTAAAGAGGGTTTTTTTTGGCCAAAAAATCGACCGGCACAATCAGTTTTGTGATAAAATCATTATTTCGCCTTCAAATAGAGTCATGAAATTTTCGAAAATCCACTTTTCAAAACAAAAAATACTCATAACTCTACTAATAGGAAAGATAGAACGTTCTAGTCTTCACCAATCGATAGAGGGGACAATTTTACATATTTTAGTGTATTTTGAGTCCATATTTCCAAGGATTATGGGAGTTAGAAAAATCAATTTGTATCGCAAAATATTTCCATAGCTACCCCCTTTGTTCTAAATTTTCGACAAAAAAATTATAAAAAATGCTAATAATTCGTAAAGAGGGTTTTTTTTGGCCAAAAAATCGACTGGCACAATCAGTTTTGTGATAAAATCATTATTTCGCCTTCAAATAGAGTCATGAAATTTTCGAAAATCCACTTTTCAAAACAAAAAATACTCATAACTCGACTAATAGGAAAGATAGAACGTTCTAGTCTTCACCAATCGATAGAGGGGACAATTTTACATATTTTAATGAATTTTGAGTCCATATTTCCAAGGATTATTGGAGTTAGAAAAAATCAATTTGTATCGCAAAATATTTCCATAGCTACCCCCTTTGTTCTAAATTTTCGACAAAAAAATTATAAAAAATGCTAAAAATTCGTAAAGAGGGGTTTTTTTGGCCAAAAAAACGACTAGCACAATCAGTTTTGTGATAAAATCATTATTTCGCCTTCAAATGGAGTCATAAAATTTTCGAAAATCCACTTTTCAAAACAAAAAATACTCATAACTCGACTAATAGGAAAGAGAACGTTCTAGTCTTCACCAATCGATAGAGGGGACAATTTTACATATTTCAGTGAATTTTGAGTCCATATTTCCAAGGATCATGGGAGTTAGAAAAAATCTATTTGTATCGCAAAATATTTCCATATTTCCCCCTTTGTTCTAAATTTTCGACAAAAAAATTATAAAAAATGCTAAAAATTCGTAAAGAGGGGTTTTTTGGACCGGAAAATCGACTGGCAAATCTTGACAATTTTTTTAAGTCTTAAACTTCAAAATATTTTCGTAAGTTCCAAATTGTCAATCTTTTTAAAGGCGTGAGTTAATTAGTTAAATATAATAGTTCTTGATCACGATGTTTGTTGAAACTCAATTCTTAAAGTTTCGGTAGCGGTCCAGCTGCCGTTATCAAGAATAATGAAAAATAATAAATTTTCGAATCATCGAAAATTGATTATTTTCGATTAATCGATTATATTCGATTAATCGATTTTGTTCGATTAATCGATTTTTTTCGATCAATCGATTTTTTTCGATTAATCGATTATTTTAGATTAATCGATTACTTTCGATTAATCGATTATTTTCGATTAATCGATTATTTTCGATTAATCGATTATTTTCGATTAATCGATTTTTTCCGATCAATCGATTCTTTTTGATTAATCGATTTTTTTGGTCAATCGATTTTTTTCGATTAATCGATTATTTTCGATTAATCGATTATTTTCGATTAATCGATTATTTTCGATTATTCGATTATTTCCGATTAATCGATTATTTTCGATCAATCGATTATTTTCGATTAATCGATTATTTTCGATTAATCGATTATTTTCGATTAATCGATTATTTTCGATTAATCGATTTTTTTCGATTATTCAATTAATCGATTAATTGATTAATCGATTAATCGATTATTCGATTAATCGAAAATAATCGATTATTTTATATAATCAATAATCGATTATGTTTTTTGATAATCGCCCAGCCCTAATTTTGAGTCGATATTGCCAAGGATTAAGGGAGTTAGAAAAAAGCAATTTGATTCGCAAAATATTTCCATACCTACCCCTTTGTTCTAAATTTTCGACAAAAAAATTATAAAAAATGTTAAAAATTCGTAAAGAGGGGTTTTTTTGGCCAAAAAATCGACTGGCACAATCAGTTTTGTGATAAAATCATCATTTCGCCTTCAAATAGAGTCATGAAATTTTCGAAAATCCACTTTTCAAAACAAAAAATACTCATAACTCGACAAATAGGAAAGATAGAACGTTCTAGTCTTCACCATTCGATAGAGGGGACAATTTTACATATTTAAGTGTATTTTGAGTCCATATTTCCAGAGGATTATGGAAGTTAGAAAAAAGCAATTTGATTCGCAAAATATTTCCATAGCTACCCCCTTTGTTCTAAATTTTCGACAAAAAAATTATAAAAAATGCTAAAAATTCGTAAAGAGGGGTTTTTTTGGCCAAAAAATCGACTGGCACAATCAGTTTTGTGATAAAATCATCATTTCGCCTTCAAATAGAGTCATGAAATTTTCGAAAATACACTTTTTAAAACAAAAAATACTCATAACTCGACAAATAGGAAAGATAGAACGTTCTGGTCTTCACCAATCGATAGAGGGGACAATTTTACATATTTTAGTGAATTTTGAGTCCATATTTCCAAGGATTATGGGAGTTAGAAAAAATCAATTTGTATCGCAAAATATTTCCCCCTTTGTTCTAAATTTTCGACAAAAAAATTATAAAAAATGCTAAAAATTCGTAAAGAGGGGTTTTTTTGGCCAAAAAATCGACTGGCACAATCAGTTTTGTGATAAAATCATCATTTCGCCTTCAAATAGAGTCATGAAATTTTCGAAAATCCACTTTTCAAAACAAAAAATACTCATAACTTGACAAATAGGAAAGATAGAACGTTCTGGTCTTCACGAATCGATAGAGGGGACAATTTTACATATTTTAGTGAATTTTGAGTCCATATTTCCAAGGATTATGGGAGTTAGAAAAAATCAATTTGTATCGCAAAAGATTTCCATATTTCCCCCTTTGTTCTAAATTTTCGACAAAAAAATTATAAAAAATGCTAAAAATTCGTAAAGAGGGGTTATTTTGGCTAAACAATCGACTGGCACAATCAGTTTTGTGATAAAATCATCATTTCGCCTTCAAATAGAGTCATGAAATTTTCGAAAATCCACTTTTCAAAACAAAAAATACTCATAACTCGACAAATAGGAAAGATAGAACGTTCTAGTCTTCACCAATCGATAGAGGCAACACTTTTACATATTTTAGTGAATTTTGAGTCCATATTTCCAAGGATTATGGGAGTTAGAAAAAATCAATTTGTATCGCAAAATATTTCCATAGCTACCCCCTTTGTTCTAAATTTTCGACAAAAAAATTATTAAAAATGCTAAAAATTCGTAAAGAGGGGTTTTTTGGACCGGAAAATCGACTGGCAAATCTTGACAATTTTTTTAAGTCTTAAACTTCAAAATATTTTCGTAAGTTCCAAATTGTCAATCTTTTTAAAGGCGTGAGTTAATTAGTTAACTATAATAGTTCTTGATCACGATGTTTGTTGAAACTCAATTTTTAAAGTTTCGGTAGCGGTCCAGCTGCCGTTATCAAGAATAATGAAAAATAATAAATTTTCGAATCATCGAAAATTGATTATTTTCGATTAATCGATTATGTTCGATTAATCGATTATTTTCGATTAATCGATTATTTTCGATTAATTGATTTTTTTTATTAATCGATTTTTTTCGATCAATCGATTTTTGTCGATTAATCGATTATTTTAGATTAATCGATTATTTTCGATTAATCGATTATTTTCGATTAATCGATTATTTTCGATTAATCGATTTTTTTCGATTATTCAATTAATCGATTAATCGATTATTCGATTAATCGAAGATAATCGATTATTTTATATAATCGATATTCGATTATGTTTTTTGATAATCGCCCAGCCCTAATTTTGAGTCGATATTGCCAAGGATTAAGGGAGTTAGAAAAAAGCAATTTGATTCGCAAAATATTTCCATACCTACCCCTTTGTTCTAAATTTTCGACAAAAAATTATAAAAAATGCCAAAAATTCGTAAAGAGGGGTTTTTTTGGCCAAAAAATCGACTGGCACAATCAGTTTTGTGATAAAATCATCATTTCGCCTTCAAATAGAGTCATGAAATTTTCGAAAATCCACTTTTCAAAACAAAAAATACTCATAACTCGACTAATAGGAAAGATAGAACGTTCTAGTCTTCACCAATCGATAGAGGGGACAATTTTACATATTTTAGTGAATTTTGAGTCCATATTTCCGAAGGATTATGGAAGTTAGAAAAAATCAATTTGTATCGCAAAATATTTCCATATTTCCCCCTTTGTTCTAAATTTTCGACAAAAAAATCATAAAAAATGCTAAAAATTCGTAAAGAGGGGTTTTTTTTGGCCAAAAAATCTACTGGCACAATCAGTTTTGTGATAAAATCATCACTTCGCCTTCAAATAGAGTCATGAAATTTTCGAAAATCCACTTTTCAAAACAAAAAATACTCATAACTCGACAAATAGGAAAGATAGAACGTTCTAGTCTTCACCAATCGATAGAGGGGACAATTTTACATATTTTAGTGAATTTTGAGTCCATATTTCCAAGGATTATGGGAGTTAGAAAAAATCAATTTGTATCGCAAAATATTTCCATAGCTACCCCCTTTGTTCTAAATTTTCGACAAAAAAATTATAAAAAATGCTAAAAATTCGTAAAGAGGGGTTTTTTTGGCCAAAAAATCGACTGGCACAATCAGTTTTGTGATAAAATCATCATTCCGCCTTCAAATAGAGTCATGAAATTTTCGAAAATCCACTTTTCAAAACAAAAAATACTCATAACTCGACTAATAGGAAAAATAGAACGTGAAAGTCTTCACCAATCGATAGAGGGGACAATTTTACATATTTTAGTGAATTTTGAGTACATATTTCCAAAGGATTATGGAAGTTAGAAAAAATCAATTTGTATCGCAAAATATTTCCATATTTCCCCCTTTGTTCTAAATTTTCGACAAAAAAATCATAAAAAATGCTAAAAATTGGTAAAGAGGGGTTTTTTTTGGCCAAAAAATCGACTGGCACAATCAGTTTTGTGATAAAATCATTATTTCGCCTTCAAATAGAGTCATGAAATTTTCGAAAATCCACTTTTCAAAACAAAAAATACTCATAACTCGACAAATAGGAAAGATAGAACGTTCTAGTCTCCACCAATCGATAGAGGGGACAATTTTACATATTTTAGTGAATTTTGAGTCCATATTTCCAAGGATTATGGGTGTTAGAAAAAATCAATTTGTATCGCAAAATATTTCCATAGCTACCCCCTTTGTTCTGAATTTTCGACAAAAAAATTATAAAAAATGCTAAAAATTCGTAAAGAGGGGTTTTTTTGGCCAAAAAATCGACTGGCACAATCAGTTTTGTGATAAAATCATTATTTCGCCTTCAAATGGAGTCATGAAATTTTCGAAAATCCACTTTTCAAAACAAAAAATACTCATAACTCGACAAATAGGAAAGATAGAACGTTCTAGTCTTCACCAATCGATAGAGGGGACAATTTTACATATTTAAGTGAATTTTGAGTCCATATTTCCAAGGATTAGGGGAGTTAGAGAAAATCAATTTGTATCGCAAAATATTTCCATATTTCCCCCTTTGTTCTAAATTTTCGACAAAAAAATTATAAAAAATGCTAAAAATTCGTAAAGAGGGGTTTTTTGGACCGGAAAATCGACTGGCAAATCTTGACAATTTTTTTAAGTCTTAAACTTCAAAATATTTTCGTAAGTTCCAAATTGTCAATCTTTTTAAAGGCGTGAGTTAATTAGTTAAATATAATAGTTCTTGATCACGATGTTTGTTGAAACTCAATTTTTAAAGTTTCGGTAGCGGTCCAGCTGCCGTTATCAAGAATAATGAAAAATAATAAATTTTCGAATCATCGAAAATTGATTATTTTCGATTAATCGATTATGTTCGATTAATCGATTATGTTCGATTAATCGATTATTTTCGATTAATCGATTTTTTTCGATCAATCGATTTTTTTCGATCAATCGATTTTTTTCGATCAATCGATTTTTTTCGATCAATCGATTTTTTTCGATTAATCGATTTTTTTTATTAATCGATTATTTTCGATTAATCGATTATTTTCGATTAATCGATTATTTCCGATTAATCGATTATTTCCGATTAATCGATTATTTCCGATTAATCGATTATTTTATATAATCGATAATCGATTATGTTTTTTGATAATCGCCAAGCCCTAATTAGTTCTAAATTTTCGACAAAAAAATTATAAAAAATGCAAAAAATTCGTAAAGAGGGTTTTTTTTGGCCAAAAAATCGACTGGCACAATCAGTTTTGTGATAAAATCATTATTTCGCCTTCAAATAGAGTCATGAAATTTTCGAAAATCCACTTTTCAAAACAAAAAATACTCATAACTCGACTAATAGGAAAGATAGAACGTTCTAGTCTTCACCAATCGATAGAGGGGACAATTTTACATATTTTAGTGAATTTTGAGTCCATATTTCCAAGGATTATGGGAGTTAGAAAAAATCAATTTGTATCGCAAAATATTTCATAGCTACCCCCTTTGTTCTAAATTTTCGACAAAAAAATTATAAAAAATGCTAAAAATTCGTAAAGAGGGGTTTTTTTGGCCAAAAAAACGACTAGCACAATCAGTTTTGTGATAAAATCATTATTTCGCCTTCAAATGGAGTCATGAAATTTTCGAAAATCCACTTTTCAAAACAAAAAATACTCATAACTCGACAAATAGGAAAGATAGAACGTTCTAGTCTTCACCAATCGATAGAGGGGACAATTTTACATATTTAAGTGAATTTTGAGTCCATATTTCCAAGGATTAGGGGAGTTAGAGAAAATCAATTTGTATCGCAAAATATTTCCATATTTCCCCCTTTGTTCTAAATTTTCGACAAAAAAATTATAAAAAATGCTAAAAATTCGTAAAGAGGGGTTTTTTGGACCGGAAAATCGACTGGCAAATCTTGACAATTTTTTTAAGTCTTAAACTTCAAAATATTTTCGTAAGTTCCAAATTGTCAATCTTTTTAAAGGCGTGAGTTAATTAGTTAAATATAATAGTTCTTGATCACGATGTTTGTTGAAACTCAATTTTTAAAGTTTCGGTAGCGGTCCAGCTGCCGTTATCAAGAATAATGAAAAATAATAAATTTTCGAATCATCGAAAATTGATTATTTTCGATTAATCGATTATGTTCGATTAATCGATTATGTTCGATTAATCGATTATTTTCGATTAATCGATTTTTTTCGATCAATCGATTATTTTCGATCAATCGATTTTTTTCGATCAATCGATTTTTTTCGATCAATCGATTTTTTTCGATTAATCGATTTTTTTTATTAATCGATTATTTTCGATTAATCGATTATTTTCGATTAATCGATTATTTCCGATTAATCGATTATTTCCGATTAATCGATTATTTCCGATTAATCGATTATTTTATATAATCGATAATCGATTATGTTTTTTGATAATCGCCAAGCCCTAATTAGTTCTAAATTTTCGACAAAAAAATTATAAAAAATGCAAAAAATTCGTAAAGAGGGTTTTTTTTGGCCAAAAAATCGACTGGCACAATCAGTTTTGTGATAAAATCATTATTTCGCCTTCAAATAGAGTCATGAAATTTTCGAAAATCCACTTTTCAAAACAAAAAATACTCATAACTCGACTAATAGGAAAGATAGAACGTTCTAGTCTTCACCAATCGATAGAGGGGACAATTTTACATATTTTAGTGAATTTTGAGTCCATATTTCCAAGGATTATGGGAGTTAGAAAAAATCAATTTGTATCGCAAAATATTTCATAGCTACCCCCTTTGTTCTAAATTTTCGACAAAAAAATTATAAAAAATGCTAAAAATTCGTAAAGAGGGGTTTTTTTGGCCAAAAAAACGACTAGCACAATCAGTTTTGTGATAAAATCATTATTTCGCCTTCAAATGGAGTCATGAAATTTTCGAAAATCCACTTTTCAAAACAAAAAATACTCATAACTCGACAAATAGGAAAGATAGAACGTTCTAGTCTTCACCAATCGATAGAGGGGACAATTTTACATATTTTAGTGAATTTTGAGTCCATATTTCCAAGGATTATGGGAGTTAGAAAAAATCAATTTGTATCGCAAAATATTTCCATAGTTCTCCATAGCTCCTTTGTTCTAAATTTTCGACAAAAAAATTATAAAAAACGCTAAAAATTTGTAAAGAGGGGTTTTTTTGGCCAAAAAATCGACTGGCACAATCAGTTTTGTGATAAAATCATTATTTCGCCTTCAAATGGAGTCATGAAATTTTCGAAAATCCACTTTTCAAAACAAAAAATACTCATAACTCGACAAATAGGAAAGATAAAACGTTCTAGTCTTCACCAATCGATAGAGGGGACAATTTTACATATTTAAGTGAATTTTGAGTCCATATTTCCGAGGATTATGGGAGTTAGAAAAAATCAATTTGTATCGCAAAATATTTCCATAGTTCTCCATACCTCCTTTGTTCTAAATTTTCGACCAAAAAATTATAAAAAATGCTAAAAATTCGTAAAGAGGGGTTTTTTTGGCCAAAAAAGCGACTGGCACAATCAGTTTTGTGATAAAATCATTATTTCGCCTTCAAATGGAGTCATGAAATTTTCGAAAATCCACTTTTCAAAACAAAAAATACTCATAACTCGACAAATAGGAAAGATAGAACGTTCTAGTCTTCACCAATCGATAGAGGGGACAATTTTACATATTTTAGTGAATTTTGAGTCCATATTTCCAAGGATTATGGGAGTTAGAAAAAATCAATTTGTATCGCAAAATATTTCCATAGCTACCCCCTTTGTTCTAAATTTTCGACAAAAAAATGATAAAAAATGCTAAAAATTCGTAAAGAGGGGTTTTTTGGACCGGAAAATCGACTGGCAAATCTTGACAATTTTTTTAAGTCTTAAACTTCAAAATATTTTCGTAAGTTCCAAATTGTCAATCTTTTTAAAGGCGTGAGTTAATTAGTTAAATATAATAGTTCTTGATCACGATGTTTGTTGAAACTCAATTTTTAAAGTTTCGGTAGCGGCCCAGCTGCCGTTATCAAGAATAATGAAAAATAATAAATTTTCGAATCATCGAAAATTGATTATTTTCGATTAATCGATTATATTCGATTAATCGATTATGTTCGATTAATCGATTATGTTCGATTAATCGATTTTTTTCGATTAATCGATTTTTTTCGATTAATCGATTTTTTTCGATCAATCGATTTTTTTCGATCAATCGATTTTTTTCGATCAATCGATTTTTGTCGATTAATCGATTATTTTAGATTAATCAATTATTTTCGATTTATCGATTTTTTTCGATTAATCAATTAATCGATTAATCGATTATTCGATTAATCGATTAATCGATTAATCGAAAATAATCGATTATTTTATATAATCGATATTCGATTATGTTTTTTGATAATCGCCCAGCCCTAATTTTGAGTCGATATTGCCAAGGATTGAGGGAGTTAGAAAAAAGCAATTTGATTCGCAAAATATTTCCATACCTACCCCTTTGTTCTAAATTTTCGACAAAAAAATTATAAAAAATGCCAAAAATTCGTAAAGAGGGGTTTTTTTGGCCAAAAAATCGACTGGCACAATCAGTTTTGTGATAAAATCATCATTTCGCCTTCAAATAGAGTCATGAAATTTTCGAAAATCCACTTTTCAAAACAAAAAATACTCATAACTCGACTAATAGGAAATATAGAACGTTCTAGTCTTCACCAATCGATAGAGGGGACAATTTTACATATTTTAGTGAATTTTGAGTCCATATTTCCAAGGATTATGGGAGTTAGAAAAAATCAATTTGTATCGCAAAATATTTCCATAGCTACCCCCTTTGTTCTAAATTTTCGACAAAAAAATTATAAAAAATGCTAAAAATTCGTAAAGAGGGGTTTTTTGGCCAAAAAAACGACTAGCACAATCAGTTTTGTGATAAAATCATTATTTCGCCTTCAAATGGAGTCATGAAATTTTCGAAAATCCACTTTTCAAAACAAAAAATACTCATAACTCGACTAATAGGAAAGATAGAACGTTCTAGTCTTCACCAATCGATAGAGGGGACAATTTTACATATTTTAGTGAATTTTGAGTCCATATTTCCGAGGATTATGGGAGTTAGAAAAAATCAATTTGTATCGCAAAATATTTCCATAGTTCTCCATACCTCCTTTGTTCTAAATTTTCGACCAAAAAATTATAAAAAATGCTAAAAATTCGTAAAGAGGGGTTTTTTGGCCAAAAAAACGACTAGCACAATCAGTTTTGTGATAAAATCATTATTTCGCCTTCAAATGGAGTCATGAAATTTTCGAAAATCCACTTTTCAAAACAAAAAATACTCATAACTCGACAAATAGGAAAGATAAAACGTTCTAGTCTTCACCAATCGATAGAGGGGACAATTTTACATATTTAAGTGAATTTTGAGTCCATATTTCCGAGGATTATGGGAGTTAGAAAAAATCAATTTGTATCGCAAAATATTTCCATAGTTCTCCATACCTCCTTTGTTCTAAATTTTCGACCAAAAAATTATAAAAAATGCTAAAAATTCGTAAAGAGGGGTTTTTTTGGCCAAAAAAGCGACTGGCACAATCAGTTTTGTGATAAAATCATTATTTCGCCTTCAAATGGAGTCATGAAATTTTCGAAAATCCACTTTTCAAAACAAAAAATACTCATAACTCGACAAATAGGAAAGATAGAACGTTCTAGTCTTCACCAATCGATAGAGGGGACAATTTTACATATTTTAGTGAATTTTGAGTCCATATTTCCAAGGATTATGGGAGTTAGAAAAAATCAATTTGTATCGCAAAATATTTCCATAGCTACCCCCTTTGTTCTAAATTTTCGACAAAAAAATGATAAAAAATGCTAAAAATTCGTAAAGAGGGGTTTTTTGGACCGGAAAATCGACTGGCAAATCTTGACAATTTTTTTAAGTCTTAAACTTCAAAATATTTTCGTAAGTTCCAAATTGTCAATCTTTTTAAAGGCGTGAGTTAATTAGTTAAATATAATAGTTCTTGATCACGATGTTTGTTGAAACTCAATTTTTAAAGTTTCGGTAGCGGCCCAGCTGCCGTTATCAAGAATAATGAAAAATAATAAATTTTCGAATCATCGAAAATTGATTATTTTCGATTAATCGATTATATTCGATTAATCGATTATGTTCGATTAATCGATTATGTTCGATTAATCGATTTTTTTCGATTAATCGATTTTTTTCGATTAATCGATTTTTTTCGATTAATCGATTTTTTTCGATCAATCGATTTTTTTCGATCAATCGATTTTTTTCGATCAATCGATTTTTGTCGATTAATCGATTATTTTAGATTAATCAATTATTTTCGATTTATCGATTTTTTTCGATTAATCAATTAATCGATTAATCGATTATTCGATTAATCGATTAATCGATTAATCGAAAATAATCGATTATTTTATATAATCGATATTCGATTATGTTTTTTGATAATCGCCCAGCCCTAATTTTGAGTCGATATTGCCAAGGATTGAGGGAGTTAGAAAAAAGCAATTTGATTCGCAAAATATTTCCATACCTACCCCTTTGTTCTAAATTTTCGACAAAAAAATTATAAAAAATGCCAAAAATTCGTAAAGAGGGGTTTTTTTGGCCAAAAAATCGACTGGCACAATCAGTTTTGTGATAAAATCATCATTTCGCCTTCAAATAGAGTCATGAAATTTTCGAAAATCCACTTTTCAAAACAAAAAATACTCATAACTCGACTAATAGGAAATATAGAACGTTCTAGTCTTCACCAATCGATAGAGGGGACAATTTTACATATTTTAGTGAATTTTGAGTCCATATTTCCAAGGATTATGGGAGTTAGAAAAAATCAATTTGTATCGCAAAATATTTCCATAGCTACCCCCTTTGTTCTAAATTTTCGACAAAAAAATTATAAAAAATGCTAAAAATTCGTAAAGAGGGGTTTTTTGGCCAAAAAAACGACTAGCACAATCAGTTTTGTGATAAAATCATTATTTCGCCTTCAAATGGAGTCATGAAATTTTCGAAAATCCACTTTTCAAAACAAAAAATACTCATAACTCGACTAATAGGAAAGATAGAACGTTCTAGTCTTCACCAATCGATAGAGGGGACAATTTTACATATTTTAGTGAATTTTGAGTCCATATTTCCAAGGATTATGGGAGTTAGAAAAAATCAATTTGTATCGCAAAATATTTCCATAGCTACCCCCTTTGTTCTAAATTTTCGACAAAAAAATTATAAAAAATGCTAAAAATTCGTAAGGAGGGGTTTTTTTTGGCCAAAAAAACGACTGGCACAATCAGTTTTGTGATAAAATCATTATTTCGCCTTCAAATGGAGTCATGAAATTTTCGAAAATCCACTTTTCAAAACAAAAAATACTCATAACTCGACAAATAGGAAAGATAGAACGTTCTAGTCTTCACCAATCGATAGAGGGGACAATTTTACATATTTTAGTGAATTTTGAGTCCATATTTCCAAAGGATTATGGAAGTTAGAAAAAAGCAATTTGATTCGCAAAATATTTCCATACCTACCCCTTTGTTCTAAATTTTCGACAAAAAAATTATAAAAAATGCTAAAAATTCGTAAAGAGGGGTTTTTTGGCCAAAAAATCGACTGGCACAATCATTTTTGTGATAAAATCATCATTTCGCCTTCAAATAGAGTCATGAAATTTTCGAATATCCACTTTTCAAAACAAAAAATACTCATAACTCGACTAATAGGAAAGATAGAACGTTCTAGTCTTCACCAATCGATAGAGGGGACAATTTTACATATTTTAGTGAATTTTGAATCCATATTTCCAAAGGATTATGGAAGTTAGAAAAAATCAATTTGTATCGCAAAACATTTCCATACCTACCCCTTTGTTCTAAATTTTCGACAAAAAAATTATAAAAAATGCCAAAAATTCGTAAAGAGGGGTTTTTTTGGCCAAAAAATCGACTGGCACAATCAGTTTTGTGATAAAATCATCATTTCGCCTTCAAATAGAGTCATGAAATTTTCGAAAATCCACTTTTCAAAACAAAAAATACTCATAACTCGACTAATAGGAAAGATAGAACGTTCTAGTCTTCACCAATCGATAGAGGGGACAATTTTACATATTTTAGTGAATTTTGAGTCCATATTTCCAAGGGATTATGGAAGTTAGAAAAAATAAATTTGTATCGCAAAATATTTCCATAATTCCCCCTTTGTTCTAAATTTTCGACAAAAAAATTATAAAAAATGCTAAAAATTCGTAAAGAGGGGTTTTTTTGGCCAAAAAATCGACTGGCACAATCAGTTTTGTGATAAAATCATCATTCCGCCTTCAAATAGAGTCATGAAATTTTCGAAAATCCACTTTTCAAAACAAAAAATACTCATAACTCGACTAATAGGAAAGATAGAACGTTCTAGTCTTCACCAATTGATAGAGGGGACAATTTTACATATTTAAGTGAATTTTGAGTCCATATTTCCAAGGATTATGGGAGTTAGAAAAAATCAATTTGTATCGCAAAATATTTCCAACCTCCTTTGTTCTAAATTTCCGACAAAAAAATTATAAAAAATGCTAAAAATTCGTAAAGAGGGGTTTTTTGGCCAAAAAATTGACTGGCACAATCAGTTTTGTGATAAAATCATTATTTCGCCTTCAAATAGAGTAATGAAATTTTCGAAAATCCACTTTTCAAAACAAAAAATACTCATAACTCGACAAATAGGAAAGATAGAACGTTCTAGTCTTCACCAATCGATAGAGGGGACAATATTACATATTTTAGTGAATTTTGAGTCCATATTTCCACGGATTATGGGTGTTAGAAAAAATCAATATGTATCCCAAAATATTTCATATGTCATTTTGATAATTTTATTTTATTGTGTTGGCTACATTGACCTTATATAGAACTCTTCCATTTGAAAAAGTGTCCACCTGTAAACAGCAAATTATAATTCGAAGATTCACCGAAATGGCGCTCGTGTAGCTTAGGGTTATAAACCGAGTGAAGTGTGCTGGATTGAAAAATTTAGTATTTTTCGTGACTTGTGACTTGTGTAGTTGAGAAATATGCAGTATTTAAAATCTCAATTATTTACGTAGTATTTCCTTTTTTAATTTTGTATCTTACTCTAATAATTCATTGCGCTGTTTTTAAAATATTTCCACTTGCTACTATGGCGCCACCTTAATTTCCTTCCTTTCGATGGACACTTTTTAATACATTCAGTTTCAGTTCAGATGGTGCTCCTTCCTTCTACCCTCTATAGTTTCGTGACAATTTTTTGAAAACATAACCTCAAAGGTGTTCTGCCAAAATTTATTAATCATAGAAATTTTATGCTTACGGTAACAACAAATTTTAACAAATACAATTATGGCAGTATCCTATGTATTTCGAAATTATTTATCTAAATTAAACATTACAACAATTAGATTGTTTAGTAGGATCAGTTCTAGAGGACCGAAAAAATTTCCATCGTTTCTTTATATCCTGGGTGGATCTACAACGTTAATTCTTGCTTACAAGTTTAAATCTATTCAAAAAGTTTATGCTGCTCAATCTAAAAATGCAAGTATATAATATCATTTACTATTTGTTTTAATAGTTATCTTACAGGAAGAAGATTTAAAAGTAGTCAAATTAACATCTAGGGAAAAACGATTCATTAGATTTGCCTCAGTTGAATATGATGGTCAGTTATATATGACACCTCAAGACTTTCTTGAATCAGTAGTTGAAGCTGAACCTCGGCGTAAGTAAACAATGTGGTGTAGTATATATATAGGTGTCTGCTAACATGCTCGTGTACACCATTTTAGATTAAAAACACAGTTTCCACTCCTGCTTGGCCTCTAGACTATTAAAACTTAAATTTCTATTTGTTTCAAGATTCTTTCTAAAAATTAACCCTGTTAATACCTGTAAAAATATTTGTTCTTTTAAATATTACTCTATTAAATGTTATATTGTATTTTGAAATTAACTGATTGGTTATGATTACATAAAAATTAAAATTGAATGTTGTATAATGGAAATGAAATTAAATAAAATTGTAGGATGCATTGAAGTAATTTCTCAAACGTGTTGAGGTACATATTGTACTGTATTTCGGAAATGATGCACTTTGGACTTGAGTTATCTACATGATCAGGCCCTAGCAAATTGCTACAAGGTTTTACAGTTCAATTTTGTGACATCTATTTGAAGTTATAATTTAACTATTTTAATAATTTATAGTGTGTAATAAATATATTTTTGAATAGCTCGGTTGAAAAGAAAAATTTTAAATCAAAAAGAGTTGGAAAAAATCAAAGAAACAACACCTTCCTTGAGTCAAGGCTCACCAAGATTGTTTAGAAGTCTTCGAGATAAAGGTCAGTATAGCCAAACAATCTAAAAAAATCCCATATCTAAATTTAAATCTAGAATTATTATTTTTAACAAATGGGTTTTAACCATTTTTAGAGACATTTGGTTGAACCTCAAATATTTGCCTAATTTTTATAAAGCAAGTATCATTTTTGCCAACCCTGAAAATTTTAATTCAATTGAAAATATTTGCGGTTAAACACAAATTAAGTGGGGCCAAGGATTGCGAGTAATCCTGAATGTTTATAATACCACATTTGCTATTATAATTAAGTTATATAAGTGTCTAATAAGGTTTTTGTTGGATGGAAACCTAACAGTCTAAATTCTCTTTCCACAAAAACTTACCATAACGTTCATAACAATGAATTCAAATATCACAGTACTAGTGATGAGTGAGAGACATGGTTAGGTTAGGTTACCTATGATTGCCAGTTTTCAGCTGCAGCCCTGGCTCTACATATTTACCAAATAAATAGATACTATTTTCCACAAAAATATTCTCATTTTACACTGAAATATTTTATTTTAGGAATTATCTCATACACTGAATACCTGTTTCTTCTGTCAATATTAACAAGTAAGTAACAACAATTTGGCATCAACCAAACTAAACAGAGCCATTATCATGAACTGAATTACCATATTATCCACAACGTTTGAATATGTCAATTTGGAGGCATTCCAGAAGACCAAAATATTCAAATTTGGTCTCACTATTCTAAAAAAAAATTAGTTCCTAGTAAATAGACACAATAGATTGTGAAAACGACCACATCTGATTATGAAAAAGAGGTTTAAATATGAACTCGTAATTAAGTCACATTTTAAAATGAAAAAACGATTTTTGAGAGAATTACTAGGACTTAAATATTTTGTTTTGTACGCCAACTTGTTAAAGTGGCTCTGTTTAAGTTTCATATCAATCTACCTCTTACATTTTCTTTGAATAGAATATTCAATAATTTTTTTATTACAGAGCCAGAATCTGGATTCAGAATTGCCTTTAACATGTTTGATACAGATGGCAATCAAAGGGTTGACAAAAATGAATTTTTGGTGGTATGTAATTATTATTTGTCTTGTATTTCCATGTATTTTTATAAATATTTTACTTTATCATTTACTGTAAATTATTATAATAATTGACAGGTAAGAAAACTATTGGCAGGCAAAAAATGTGAAGATAATGATACCGTAAGTTTAAAAGCTGCAAAGTACCAAAACGATTGCTTAGTGCCATTTTTAATGTATTTTGTGTATTTTGTTTTGCTCCTGTAATAAAGGGTGTTCATAAAATATTTTAAACATTTTTATACATGTGTAGTGTCTTACTTTAATAATATTGCAGGATGCTTAATTTTGTTTATTATATTCAAAAGATACCGATAGTTCAGTTGATTATGTGAATGTTTTCTAGTATAGTTTTTCCTTATCCTATAATGGTAGCAATCTTATTCTGTAATTTGGGTCTAGAACTATTTTCATCAGTGTATGTAATTTTACTAATATTGGAGCAGATTCATTGATTTTTAGGAAATACTCTGTTTAATAATGAATGTTTTACTCTATGGTATTTTACACGTGTATAAATATATTTATCATGAACCCTTTATTACTCAAAAAGCTTTAATGATAACAAAATTAAATATTGGAATTTTTATCGTTAATACCTAATTGTTTATATTTATAGCTATATTAAAAAAATGGTGTTCATTTGGCATAACAATTTTAACAAAACTTGCAAAAAGTATATATAATTAACTAAATTGGCATTATTTGTGTGCTTTTGAAATGCTGCTAGAGTTTTTAATGATACTTCTATTGTTGAGTTTATTTCATATCATGCAACGTGTCCAAAAAATATTTGACATAGTAACAATGATCTCTTGAATAATTATTAGTCTTAAAATCGTTCCCTATTTTGAACATACTTAATGGTATAGAATATTTTCCTGTAGGTCGTTTTTATTCAAATTTGTATCAGGTGGAAAATCAAAAATTATGCCTGTTTTAAATATTTGAATTACATAATTTAATTAAACTTTGTATGAATTTTGCGTATAGGTAAGTTGGTGTAAATCGTCGCCGCCAATTTATAATCGTCTATTGATTTTATTTTTAATGTTAATACAGATGGAGAAGATCTTCAGTCATGCTTGGAAAGGTAAGCGAGGCATGAATAGTGAAACGGAAGATATGACTTCCATACAAGAACAGTATGTTGATGACGAACAAGGTCTTCAAAGAAAACATATCGTTGATACCACACTTATAGTTCACTTTTTTGGACCGAAAGGAAACAGTGACCTAAATTTTGAAAGTTTTAAGAAATTTATGTTGCATTTACAAACTGAAGTACTTGAACTGGAATTCAATGAGTTTTCTAAAGGACTTCCTACAATTTCTGAAGTGGATTTTGCAAAAATATTGTTACGATATACATATTTAGATACCGACGAATATGACATGTATCTGGATAGGCTTCTAGATAGAATAAAGGACACCAAGGGGATTACGTTTGAAGAATTTCATGTATTTTGTCAATTTTTGAATAACTTGGAAGATTTTACTATTGCTATGAGAATGTATACTCTTGCAGATCATCCAATATCTAAAGGTAAGTGAAAACTTAATTTTTATTTCACTATAAAATAAAAAACAACCATTTCACACATCTATCTGTTCAACATTTCTTTGAAGTTTGACTTCAGCTGCATTTGCTGATGGATTGGATGGTAGGGTTGGCAATCTATTAGTAACTGTCTAACAGTAAATTTAGTATAACAGACTTGGCAAATGAGAGGATCATCTGAGATCGTAAAGTAGCAATGTGTGAATTTACTGTGACCAATTCTAAGTCTTCTAATTATCGTTGCTTCTCTTCTCTTTCCAGAACTAAAGAGTCACTGCTAATTTGAATATTATGGTTTATAATTGATTAACTCATACTGGTTCACAATCATTTTTTCTTTTTAGACGAATTTCGTAGAGCTGTGAAGATATGTACAGGAACTAACTTGAGTCATCATTTAGTTCATACAGTTTTTGCCATATTTGATGATGATGGTGATGGACTATTGAGTTATAGAGAATTTATTGCTATAATGAAGGACAGATTGCACAGAGGATTTAAAGTAAGTGAAACAAGTACTAGGTTATAATAATCTTAGTACATTTAATGATATCATAGAGAAGTCTTTTTTGTTAAATACTTTTGAGATCTACGTTTTGGACAGGTTTAAGCAAAGTACTATATTATTAGAAAACCCCGATCAAACAATAAAAAGTATTAGCGTTTTTCTGAATGGAAATTGTCAAATGATAGTTCAACAAGAAACCAATTCAAATATTTTCATTTTTACAGTCTTACGCTAAAAATGAAGGTTGGGAAGCCTTCAAAACATGCATTAAACAAGAAATGAAATCGCCCGTATAAAAAAATTTGACGACACAAATTTCCCACATGGACTAACGGTATATGCTGAACTTAAATCTCTAGAGTAACAACTCGTTTCTCTCTAATAATTTGTTTTAAGTAGTTATAATATTTTTAAAGAAAGACTGCACAAAGTTTTGTTTCTTAAATTTTGTGCAACCTACCTGCCTTGTGCATTGGTTGTTATTTATAGGTTGTTGTATAAAACCAAAATAATTGTGATATTTTGATTTTGTGCCATAGTTCTAATAATATTTTGTTATTAATACACATCAGTACTTAATTGCACACATTTAGTACCTTATTAGTATAAAAAAAGTTGAGATGGAACTGTATATCATAATAAAAATTATCAATAATAGTTCCATTATATACAGGGTGTTTTATTAAAAATTGTCAATTTTTATAGTAACTGGGGAAACCTTAGCACATAATATGAAGATGTAACCTCAAACACTTATATAAAATATTCTTCCTTACCGAGGGTAAGTTTTCTACAGTTACTAATGAAATACCCTGTACATGGCCAAATCTATTTTTAAGTACATATTGCATTTTGAACTGAAAAGTATAAGCATTTCAACACTCTTGAGATGGAAATACTATTGTCAAGTTTACTTTTATCTATATATATTTACAAAATGCTCTATACTTCAAAAAATTTGTTTCCTTGGGTTATATTTGAAAATAAAAGGGTCCAATGCGTTAACAAGTTATGTTGAGCTTGACATAGACAATATGTACACATTTTGGATGCAGATGACAATACATTTTCAGACTGGGAGTATGATAATTTTTAATAGTGTTTTTTTATCTGTTATAAATGTCTCATTTTAACTGTTCTAGTAAAACCTTAGCTCCGTTCTTTATAGTGTTTGTACACTTCCTTACGATGGGACAATATTATCTGACAAGAGAGTCCAGCTTCGTATTTTTTGTATAATTATTAGAACAAATTGTATCCAAAATAAATAATTTGGAGACAGTCTCAGTTATAACATTGGACCCACAATTTTATGTTTTTAAAATGGATTTAAATGTTCAAAATCAACATGATTCTGAAACGTATGTGTATGTTGATAAAAATTATATGTTCCTGTTAGGAAATGTTGATCTTTTTAATAAATAAGTTAATACTTGAAATTTATAGCTGTAATGAGCTTGGTTTTGTTATTAATATTTTATGTGCCATTTCCAAAATTATATTATATATTATATCAATCGGATTGTTTAAAAGGTTGTGTTAAATATTATTTAATTTATATAGTGCTTGATATATATGCTAGTCAAATATTTAGCTGAGTATTTAACTGACTTTTAAAAAATAAAAGTTCATTCATTTTATTTTAGTGGCTAAAGTATATATTAAAAATTATGCGCCTACAGTTTGCGCAAGTCAAACTTATTTGTCTGTCATATAAAAATTTTGGTTTATTTGACTTTTGACTTGACGCTCTCTAAAGGCCGCTTGACGTCGCAACTTACAGAAAAATCGATTTCTAAGTTACTGTATCCTGAGTTCCCTAGTTGAATTTTATTATTCCCTCCAGTCTATTACGAATATTTGCTCAATATTGCTTTGAGTGGATCGTAGACAATTTTTCACGTACTTATATTTATATTTTTACTGTTGATAATTGAATCATGGGGACTAGATAGGGAGCACGAACTCAAACAGAAATTTTTTCACAAAATCATGTATATTAGGTTGTTTTTTTTTCACCATTGGCGTTGCTAATAATCCTTTTGTACGGTATTCAAGGCTTAAGCCCGTTTGTAATAATCAATGATTCATTGCAAGTTTTAGTAAATATTTTAGGATCCTTAATAATTGATAAATACATACACAATTTGTATCAAATTTTTTGTCAATTTTTAAATCATCAAAACTTGTCCTATTTCTGTTCAATTTTAATTGACGTGATATATTTATAGAACCGGTCCTATTTTCTATCAATTAATTGACAGCTTAGGGCAAAAATATATGGTAATATTCACTTAAACGTTGTTTATTTTTGCAACACACTCTAGTATTTATTCGTTTTTCGTTTATTTATTTCCACACCATATTTTATAAAAAGTGGAAAGTTTGAAATAAATTAAGCAATATTGCATGTAAAAATGTCGTGGTCACATAATCAAGTGAGTTTCGCGTTCAAAATCTCCTTTCAGGAAATGAAAAAAAACTCTTAATATTTTGTACTTGAAAAAATTTAAAATTCTATGAAGACAATTTTGTTTGAACTAGTTTGACAAAAAGAATCATTGATTCGTTTTTTAGAAAAAAATCAAGTTTTGAGATACTGGCCAAAAAACGATATAACTGGTTTTGAACACAAATGAGACAATTTATTTAAAAAAATATATAATAGCTGTTATTTCTTGGTTCTCGCCAACAAACTAAAACGCTGTTGAATTGTTAAAACGTGCTTGTGGATATATCTGATTTTGATGCAAAACCTTAACTTTAGCTACTGGTTTAAATACTTTATACTCTGTTTTGATCCAAAATGAGCATGAGAGTCGATATAACTAAGAAATGTGATTAGAAACGTGGATATAACTGGTTTCGATTGCGAACTCCTCAAGTAGTCTCACTGATCGAACTTTATAGGGAAAGAGGCCATGCCTTTATAAAGTCAAAAGTGCAAAAATAAGCATATGCGTGCTTCTGCTGATGCTTAAAAAAAGCTGCTGCTGTTAATAATAAAAATTCAGCATCATATTTCTATTTAGAACTGTAGACTGTAAAGGATTAAAATACCTAACTAACCTACATTTAAAAGTTAAAGAGGCTCCCGCCAACTGCAGTGCTCATGATCACATCCTAAATAAATTATTAAAACTTTGAGTGTTGCATACATTTGATTTTGTAGTTTCAAAGTTTAGTGTCCTACATTTAGGATCCTAAAAAAATTACTAAAACTTGTAATAAATCATTGATAATTACAAACGAGCTTTATGATTGACGTGTGCTACAAATCGAACCCTAACGACCCAATCGTATTCCCTGTATAGTCTCTATGCGTTAAATATTCAGCTGATGGAATGTGAAGTCTTAAAAAGATATCTGAATACATAAAATTCGTTTTGAATTAAATTGCAATTTTTAATAAAGTGATTTTGACTGTGAATCATTTGATAAATAATTTAGACTGTTTGCTGTTTATGAAATTTGAATATGAAACTAAAGATACTGTAAGTAGTTTTTAAAAGTTCTATGCATTCTTTAACATATTATGATAAATACAAAAATATTCTCCACGTCAAGATCACTTTACAATACATATAATCTCCATATTTAAATGTTTACTAAATTGTCAATGTAGACAAAAATGTTAATAGTGTGATACTATATATAATGACATTTTTCTTTTGACACTAAACTCACTTCTCTAGTAAAATAAAATTCATTTATTCTAATGATGGTAGTTTCTTAATCAGTCATGTAGCGATTAAAAAAGAAATGTAAGTCTAGCCATAACTTAGCTCGTTTTTGCCTATTTTCAAAGCTTGACAGTAATATTGACAATTTAGTTAACAATGGATTTTAAACAATGTAAAAATTCAAATTTAATGTTTGTGATACGGTCTTAGATGCTTTAATTTCATGATATCGAACTTTGTGAATTTTTACTAGTCAATACTCGTTTTGCCATTAAAAATAATATATTCTATTTAATTATAGTATTTTATGTTATTCTAGTCAGATCTGATAAATGCTGGCGACAATATTGTTATATTAATAAACTCTATGAAATATACGTATTTAATTGTACCTACGCTTGATCTATTTTAACAATCAATAAAACATTTAAGTGTAGAATATTTAGTACATTGAACTGGCTTAAAACTGCGTACGTTGAGTTTTTAACTTTGTCAATTCATAGTTGCAAATGTAATTGGTTTTTTATGTGTTTTGATTTACGTTGTCATCTCTTTTTACTCAAGTGTCAAAATAGAATCCAACAGTACAACAATAAATATATGGAGAGTAGAAGGATAGGCCAGGCAAAAATGCTAGTAGAAAACGGACTGCGCCATCATGTAGAAGATATTGCGTAGTATGAACCTGATATGTTTTCGACTCGCAAATGTTGCACACGAAATTGTTATAAACATTTAAAACGAAAAAAGGCCTTTTTTTAGTTTTTTGTTAATATCATGAAAGTTTCTCAAGTAATCGTAGTGGTGAATTGTAGATAATAAAAATACGAATACAACGCATTTTTCAGCGAAGTGATTGGATAATTAGGAGCGAAGAAAATTCAGAAAAACTGAAAATTTCGTTATTTTTTCAAGAATTCATATTCACCGTTTTAAAATTCAAATTCGGACTATCTATAACGCATCCAGACCTACTGCAAAATATTGCATTACAAAATTGCAACAAAAGTAATTGTCCCATGGTACCTGCTCTTCGCGCACAAAAATTGCATACAAAGGACTTGTTCTCTACGAAGTTTCAACGCTATAACTTAAAAAACGACTAAGAAATGATTTTTGAAAAAATGACGAATTTTCTTCGCTCCTAATTATCCAATCACTTCGCTGAAAAACGCGTTGTATTCGTTTTTTTATCATCTACAATTCATTTTTTGACACCATTACGATTACTTGGGAAACTTTCGTGGTATTAACAAAAAACTAAAAAAAGGACGTTTTTTTCGTTTTTAATGTTTTTCCTACGATCACTACCCAAAGTAGGCTTTTGCACACTCAAATATAGCCGCAAAGTTGATGTTTTCCGCGAGCTGTCATAATTTGACATTATTGGCGCTCTTAAGCAGAAAGTAACTTTGGCGCACGCCTAATTTTATTTATAGATTAAAGAGAGCTAGAAGTTATTTTAATATAAACTGTAGAATGAATAAATATTTTAGTTGATTTTCTAATATGTTAAAGCATCCAACAGTATTTTCCGTGATAATTTAATGAGAAATAGGGAAATCTAAAAAATATCTGACATTAATGTAATAAGTGTTGCCTACGTACATAGGTACACGAAACTGCAATCTGGAAACTGCTAAGTACAAACAATGGCAATAGGTAGGCAACACAACATACTTGCAAATAACTTACGGATTATAAGAATCAAGTATGTCTATGTCAAAGAAAGAACCTAGTGCATTATCACTGAAAAATTTTTTGAGATAGTTCTGTGCTGTGTAATTGTATTAATATTTTACTATAAGTCAGTAAGTACTTAAAAAACAAGAAAAATGGATACAAGTGATACTGATTTTTCAAATATACCGCCAGATATTGTCGAGGCGGCCAAAAAAGTCACTTTAAATCTACTAATATAATAGTAGGCTTAATATGTTAAATAAACTTCCAATATTGTAATGAAAGTAACACGTTTTTAATAAAAAATTAATTTTATTTTGCTGTGATCGTAGAAAAAATCTTGTGTGTATTTCGAGCAGAAAGTCCTTTGGTAGTCTCGCCAAAGTACTACTTTCTGCTCTTGATACACAAATAGCTATTGTCTACTAGCGTGCGGAAAAGTCCACTTTTCCGCACTCATTTTAGTGTTGAAAGAGTCATTTTTCCGCTCTAGTCACTTAGTGCGGAAAAGTAGACTTGTTAAGTTTTTGGGGAGTATACTGACATTTGAATATTTAAAATATATATTTGTATGGTTGTAGTTTACAAAATGACTGAAAAATTAAGAAATCTATTAGAATTCTGCTATAATTTTTAATAAAATGATTTTTTAGTGGCCCTGGTATAAGCCTGGAAATCTGACTTCATTGGAAAACATTTTAGCCTCTGCAATTAATTTGCAGAATGCTACAAATTGCACGTTCAATGTTAATATTAATAATAATAAATGTTTCTTTATGTTAACTTTTGGGTTTTTTTCCGTACGCTAGTAGAAAAAATAGTGTACCTAACACGTGCGTATAGTGACTTTTCCGCACGCGATTGCTGGCTGAACTCCGCTAACGCGTTTTAATCTGCAATTGCGTGCGGAAAAGTATCACTTTCCGCACTTGTTAGGTAAACTACTATATAACATTTTCGTGTGCAACATTTGCGAGGCGAAAACATATCAGGTTCATACTACGCAATGTCTTTTTCATGATGGCACAGTCCGTTTTCTACTAGGATTTTTGTCAAAAACTCGCTATTTTGATGATCTATTGCTTGGCCTAGGAAGGAGGACCCTCTTGTATGGGGGACAAGTTGAAAAAGTGTCCACCTGTAAACAGCAAATTATAATTCGAAGATTCACCGAAATGGCGCTCGTGTAGCTAATGGAAATGATGTGAGTTTAGCATGTGAATTTGAATTTAATTTCATATGTATGTTTGTCTATGATATAATAATTTAAAAATACGCGCTGTAATAAACCGGAAGTATTTCTTTCCTTTTTTTAATTTTGTATCTTACTCTAATAATTAATGGCGCTGTTTTTAAAATATTTCCACTTGCCACTATGGCGCCACCTTAATTTGCTTCCTTTCGATGGACACTTTTTAATACATTCAGATGGTTCTCCTTCTTTCTACCCTCCATAAATAAATATCAAAGTATGTTTAATCTTAAGATTAGACATTTTACTTTCACTTAAATCAAATAAGGAATGGAATACAAAATTAAATTGATGCAAGTTTTATAGGCAACACCCATTTCAGTGAATAGTAATTTGAGTTGCCGTGTAACTGGAATAGATGAAAACTGGTTATTATTTTAATTTAATATCAAGTATGTTATTATTTATTTCTTGCTACTCATGACGATGTAAATTCGTTGATGAAACAATAATTTGCAGTTAAATTCTCAAAACAGAATAAGGTTTTGATACAAAATGAATTGAATTTGCGTGTCTGCACATGCGCTATATCAAACTGTCAAGGCATTTTTTCGCGATAATGACAAAAACGAGAGGCCGTGAACATTGTCTATGGTTGGTAATAACTCCAAGATTGTAGTAAGAGAAGGAGTCGCAATAAATGAGATGTGAAATATGACATTATACGGTAGTCGTCACACCTTACGGCGGGGTGTGGGGTGCTGGCGAACTGACGTCAATCGACTTTATCCGAGAACCATCTTGGTGAAGTGAAGTGAACCATCCTGTAGTACTAAAGCGAGAAGCTTTGGTGAGGTGATTGTGTTCAATTTGTGCTGGTGTATTTTTATCCACGTTCTTGTGGATCTAAAAAGTAATCCTGACAATTGCATTTTCAATGTGTATGGCTACAGAGGTAATGTAAATGATGTTTTTGATTAATTTTGACTCTATATTTTCATAAAAATAACATTTGGCAATTTTACACATCACATATTAGTTTTTTTAGGGTGTGTATTAAATTTTATTTGACTTGATGCTTTATATTAAATTAAATTTCATCAACTTATGATATATTTTTGTCACATGTAGCTCTTCAAATCACTTTAAAAAGTAGCCACCTTAATGAGTAAAAAACTTACTAAATTGGAATATATCACTTTAAATACGATTGTAATTGAAGAAAGTAAACTATTGTATCTATTTTACACAATTTTCTAGTAAATTTTCGCGAAAATATATTTTCGTTTTAAAATACCTACCACCGATGTTTGTTAAAAATAACAGTAGTGAGACATACATTTTAAACAATAGTATTTTAAGGGTTAATAATGAAGGTAGGGTAAGTTTTTGTTGAAACTATTATTTCTAGTAAAAACTAAAAGATCCCAATCGTGTTGTAGGAGTGGTAGGTAGACTATAAATAAATTAATGACTGTAGACAGTTTAATGAAATGAACTGTATACATTGTCTGACCCCTTTGGAAGTAAATTTGTTTGAAATTTATCATTGGTGCAACATGATGCAAATAATAATAAATAAACATATGACAACTCGTATTTTGTGAAAAATATTTGATAAATATTAGCTATATTTTTAACCAGTGTTAACAAAGTAAGTTTTCATAAAAATCATAAATGCTAACACAAAATTTCAATTCAGGATTGATACATTATATTGTCATAAAGTTATGTAATGTTTATGTACATTCTTGGAATGCAGTATTTTGCATTTAACAATAACTTAGATATGCCTGCAACCAATTTAAATTAGTTCAAGTATTATGTAGAAATTTATTAGAAATATGGTTAACGTAACCTTTTCACAATTAAGTATTTAGCGACAAAAAAACGTAGATATTGTTATGCTCGATTTTAATTAAGAAAACATTAAAAAAAAGTTATTCAGTTACAACTTTTGACTCCTTACTTATGAATAACGCTACAATAACTTTGCGCTACCAGTTCGTAGGGATGGATATTATTGCTAGCTTTAGTAATTATTTAATACCATACTGAAGCTGTATTTTAACAGTTTAACTTCAAGGTTATGACATCGAACAGCGTTGTTTAATTTAAAAGTGGTTTATAGTGCCATGTTAAAATATCAAGTAAATATAGTCTCCCAGTACTTTGTACGAGTTCAGTAATTACAGAAACTTACATTGAATCTGCTCCAACCAATCCAATTTAATGGCAAATTAATTAGTCTTACAGCTTTGTGGGAGTTATCACATGATAAAAGAACATTTTTTTTAATTTTTGTTACTATCCAATGTATGGGTCATCGTTTATGTTACTACTCATACTTGTTTACTGTTTACCAAGATATTTTTAAATTGGCTAGTTAGGGATTTAATCGATCAAGGCGTAGTATTGTTTATTAGTATTTTAAATGATATACTTAGATTGTGTCTAGAAAAATAGTTGTGTGTGTATTTGGAATATATTTTCCTAACGGGTTCAATAGTAAGATTTTTTTTATTTTCTTGTGATGATCTTTAAAGAAAGCAAACAAAAAGTACTGTTATCTCTTAAATTGCAACTATTTTTAAAGTCCGTCATACTTACCCCACCGTACCTTATTAAATATTTACGGATTTATAATTCTCTACACGTTTTTATCAAAAATAATAAGCTTCTTAAACAAATTATTTCTTCAAATAAACATAATGGTTTTAACAGTATTCGTTTAGAATGTGGGTAGATTAAACAAGCAAACATCGAAAATGCACCTGGTTATATTACCTACATGTTGTTGAAAAAAATTATTTTAAATATTTTTCGCCTGACGGCTAAAATATTCCAAATGATCTAAAGCGATCAATATGCGTAATTTTATTGGGTTATTTTTAACCAAGCTGTTATATACAGAGTGGAAAGTCTAACTGGAACAAATTCTGTAACTTGATAAATAAAGGTTTATCGCAAAATTCCTGAAACACGTCAATTTTTATTTTCAATAGGACAAATTGCAAAGAGATTTGTTTATCTTTTTAATTATCTGGGGGGTTGCAGACACCTCTAACTTTTTTTTTAAATGGAAGGGTAGGTTGATTATTTTTTTATTTGAAAGCTTTGTGAGTACAGAAAATGGAGCAAAAAACCATAAAACAAAAAAAAGAGCAATTAAGTGATAGACCAGTTAAACTTCCATTAATCCAACTAATTGATAGTTACGATTCCTTCTTGTAGGCTTTAATGAAGGTAAGAAAAAAATATTTGTAATTATATAAACGTTAAAACAAAAACATCCATTATTATATACAGAGTATAAAGTCTAACTTTACTGGAACAAATTCTGTAACTTGATAAATAAAGGTTTATCGCAAAATTCTTGAAACTCGTCAATTTTTATTTTCAATGGGGCGTATTACAAAGAGATTTGTTTATCTTTTTAATTATCTGGGGGGTTGCAGACACCTCTAACTTTTTTTTTAAATGGAAGGGTAGGTTGATTATTTTTTTATTTGAAAGCTTTGTGAGTACAGAAAATGGAGCAAAAAACCATAAAACAAAAAAAAGAGCAATTAAGTGATAGACCAGTTAAACTTCCATTAATCCAACTAATTGATAGTTACGATTCCTTCTTGTAGGCTTTAATGAAGGTAAGAAAAAAATATTTGTAATTATATAAACGTTAAAACAAAAACATCCATTATTATATACAGAGTATAAAGTCTAACTTTACTGGAACAAATTCTGTAACTTGATAAATAAAGGTTTATCGCAAAATTCTTGAAACTCGTCAATTTTTATTTTCAATGGGGCGTATTACAAAGAGATTTGTTTATCTTTTTAATTATCTGGGGGGTTGCAGACACCTCTAACTTTTTTTTTAAATGGAAGGGTAGGTTGATTAATTTTTTATTTGAAAGCTTTGTGAATACAGAAAATGGAACAAAAAACCATAAAACAAAAAAAAAGAGCAATAAGTCATAGACCAATTAAAGTTCCATTAATCCAACTAATTGATAGTTACGATTCCTTCTTGTAGGCTTTAATGAAGGTAAGAAAAAAATATTTGTAATTATATAAACGTTAAAACAAAAACATCCATTATTATATACAGAGTATAAAGTCTAACTGGAACAAATTCTGTAACTTGATAAACAAAGGTTTATCGCAAAATTCCTGAAACACGTCAATTTTTATTTTCAATAGGGCAAATTACAAAGAGATTTGTTTATCTTTTTAATTATCTGGGGGGTTGCAGACACCTCTAACTTTTTTTTTTAAATGGAAGGGTAGGTTGATTAATTTTTTATTTGAAAGCTTTGTGAGTACAGAAAGTTGAACAAAAAACCATAAAACAAAAAAAAGAGCAATTAAGTCATAGACCAGTTAAAGTTCCATTAATCCAACTAATTGATAGTTACGATTCCTTCTTGTAGGCTTTAATGAAGGTAAGAAAAAAATATTTGTAATTATATAAACGTTAAAACAAAAACATCCATTATTATATACAGAGAATAAAGTCTAACTTTACTGGAACAAATTCTGTAACTTGATAAATAAAGGTTTATCGCAAAATTCCTGAAACACGTCAATTTTTATTTTCAATAGGGCAAATTACAAAGAGATTTGTTTATCTTTTTAATTATCTGGGGGGTTGCAGACACCTCTAACTTTTTTTTTTTAAATGGAAGGGTAGGTTGATTAATTTTTTATTTGAAAGCTTTGTGAGTACAGAAAATTGAACAAAAAACCATAAAACAAAAAAAAGAGCAATTAAGTGATAGACCAGTTAAACTTCCATTAATCCAACTAATTGATAGTTACGATTCCTTCTTGTAGGCTTTAATGAAGGTAAGAAAAAAATATTTGTAATTATATAAACGTTAAAACAAAAACATCCATTATTATATACAGAGTATAAAGTCTAACTTTACTGGAACAAATTCTGTAACTTGATAAATAAAGGTTTATCGCAAAATTCTTGAAACACGTCAATTTTTATTTTCAATAGGGCAAATTACAAAGAGATTTGTTTATCTTTTTAATTATCTGGGGGGTTGCAGACACCTCTAACTTTTTTTTTAAATGGAAGGGTAGGTTGATTAATTTTTTATTTGAAAGCTTTGTGAGTACAGAAAATGGAACAAAAAACCATAAAACAAAAAAAAGAGCAATTAAGTCATAGACCAGTTAAAGTTCCATTAATCCAACTAATTGATAGTTACGATTCCTTCTTGTAGGCTTTAATGAAGGTAAGAAAAAAATATTTGTAATTATATAAACGTTAAAACAAAAACATCCATTATTATATACAGAGTATAAAGTCTAACTTTACTGGAACAAATTCTGTAACTTGATAAATAAAGGTTTATCGCAAAATTCCTGAAACACGTCAATTTTTATTTTCCATGGGGTATATTACAAAGAGATTTGTTTATCTTTTTAATTATCTGGGGGGTTGCAGACACCTCTAACTTTTTTTTTAAATGGAAGGGTAGGTTGATTATTTTTTTATTTGAAAGCTTTGTGAGTACAGAAAATGGAGCAAAAAACCATAAAACAAAAAAAAGAGCAATTAAGTGATAGACCAGTTAAACTTCCATTAATCCAACTAATTGATAGTTACGATTCCTTCTTGTAGGCTTTAATGAAGGTAAGAAAAAAATATTTGTAATTATATAAACGTTAAAACAAAAACATCCATTATTATATACAGAGTATAAAGTCTAACTTTACTGGAACAAATTCTGTAACTTGATAAATAAAGGTTTATCGCAAAATTCTTGAAACTCGTCAATTTTTATTTTCAATGGGGCGTATTACAAAGAGATTTGTTTATCTTTTTAATTATCTGGGGGGTTGCAGACACCTCTAACTTTTTTTTTAAATGGAAGGGTAGGTTGATTATTTTTTTATTTGAAAGCTTTGTGAGTACAGAAAATGGAGCAAAAAACCATAAAACAAAAAAAAGAGCAATTAAGTGATAGACCAGTTAAACTTCCATTAATCCAACTAATTGATAGTTACGATTCCTTCTTGTAGGCTTTAATGAAGGTAAGAAAAAAATATTTGTAATTATATAAACGTTAAAACAAAAACATCCATTATTATATACAGAGTATAAAGTCTAACTTTACTGGAACAAATTCTGTAACTTGATAAATAAAGGTTTATCGCAAAATTCTTGAAACTCGTCAATTTTTATTTTCAATGGGGCGTATTACAAAGAGATTTGTTTATCTTTTTAATTATCTGGGGGGTTGCAGACACCTCTAACTTTTTTTTTAAATGGAAGGGTAGGTTGATTAATTTTTTATTTGAAAGCTTTGTGAATACAGAAAATGGAACAAAAAACCATAAAACAAAAAAAAAGAGCAATAAGTCATAGACCAATTAAAGTTCCATTAATCCAACTAATTGATAGTTACGATTCCTTCTTGTAGGCTTTAATGAAGGTAAGAAAAAAATATTTGTAATTATATAAACGTTAAAACAAAAACATCCATTATTATATACAGAGTATAAAGTCTAACTGGAACAAATTCTGTAACTTGATAAACAAAGGTTTATCGCAAAATTCCTGAAACACGTCAATTTTTATTTTCAATAGGGCAAATTACAAAGAGATTTGTTTATCTTTTTAATTATCTGGGGGGTTGCAGACACCTCTAACTTTTTTTTTTAAATGGAAGGGTAGGTTGATTAATTTTTTATTTGAAAGCTTTGTGAGTACAGAAAGTTGAACAAAAAACCATAAAACAAAAAAAAGAGCAATTAAGTCATAGACCAGTTAAAGTTCCATTAATCCAACTAATTGATAGTTACGATTCCTTCTTGTAGGCTTTAATGAAGGTAAGAAAAAAATATTTGTAATTATATAAACGTTAAAACAAAAACATCCATTATTATATACAGAGAATAAAGTCTAACTTTACTGGAACAAATTCTGTAACTTGATAAATAAAGGTTTATCGCAAAATTCCTGAAACACGTCAATTTTTATTTTCAATAGGGCAAATTACAAAGAGATTTGTTTATCTTTTTAATTATCTGGGGGGTTGCAGACACCTCTAACTTTTTTTTTTTAAATGGAAGGGTAGGTTGATTAATTTTTTATTTGAAAGCTTTGTGAGTACAGAAAATTGAACAAAAAACCATAAAACAAAAAAAAGAGCAATTAAGTGATAGACCAGTTAAACTTCCATTAATCCAACTAATTGATAGTTACGATTCCTTCTTGTAGGCTTTAATGAAGGTAAGAAAAAAATATTTGTAATTATATAAACGTTAAAACAAAAACATCCATTATTATATACAGAGTATAAAGTCTAACTTTACTGGAACAAATTCTGTAACTTGATAAATAAAGGTTTATCGCAAAATTCTTGAAACTCGTCAATTTTTATTTTCAATGGGGCGTATTACAAAGAGATTTGTTTATCTTTTTAATTATCTGGGGGGTTGCAGACACCTCTAACTTTTTTTTTAAATGGAAGGGTAGGTTGATTAATTTTTTATTTGAAAGCTTTGTGAGTACAGAAAATTGAACAAAAAACCATAAAACAAAAAAAAGAGCAATTAAGTCATAGACCAGTTAAAGTTCCATTAATCCAACTAATTGATAGTTACGATTCCTTCTTGTAGGCTTTAATGAAGGTAAGAAAAAAATATTTGTAATTATATAAACGTTAAAACAAAAACATCCATTATTATATACAGAGTATAAAGTCTAACTGGAACAAATTCTGTAACTTGATAAATAAAGGTTTATCGCAAAATTCCTGAAACACGTCAATTTTTATTTTCAATGGGGCATATTACAAAGAGATTTGTTTATCTTTTTAATTATCTGGGGGGTTGCAGACACCTCTAACTTTTTTTTTAAATGGAAGGGTAGGTTGATTATTTTTTTTTTGAAAGCTTTGTGAGTACAGAAAATGGAGCAAAAAACCATAAAACAAAAAAAAGAGCAATTAAGTCATAGACCAGTTAAAGTTCCATTAATCCAACTAATTGATAGTTACGATTCCTTCTTGTAGGCTTTAATGAAGGTAAGAAAAAAATATTTGTAATTATATAAACGTTAAAACAAAAACATCCATTATTATATACAGAGTATAAAGTGTAACTGGAACAAATTCTGTAACTTGATAAATAAAGGTTTATCGCAAAATTCTTGAAACTCGTCAATTTTTATTTTCAATGGGGCATATTACAAAGAGATTTCTTTATCTTTTAATTATCTGGGGGGTTGCAGACACCTCTAACTTTTTTTTTTAAATGGAAGGGTAGGTTGATTAATTTTTTATTTGAAAGCTTTGTGAGTACAGAAAATGGAACAAAAAACCATACAACAAAAAAAAAGAGCAATTAAGTCATAGACCAGTTAAAGTTCCATTAATCCAACTAATTGATTGTTACGATTCCTTCTTGTAGGCTTTAATGAAGGTAAGAAAAAAATATTTGTAATTATATAAACGTTAAAACAAAAACATCCATTATTATATACAGAGTATAAAGTCTAACTGGAACAAATTCTGTAACTTGATAAATAAAGGTTTATCGCAAAATTCTTGAAACTCGTCAATTTTTATTTTCAATGGGGCATATTACAAAGAGATTTGTTTATCTTTTTAATTATCTGGGGGGTTGCAGACACCTCAAACTTTTTTTTAAATGGAAGGGTAGGTTGATTAATTTTTTATTTGAAAGCTTTGTGAGTACAGAAAATGGAACAAAAAACCATATTCGCTGTCAATCCGAGATCTAAAATTCTGTGATATTTGTTCATCTTCAAGACAAACATTAATTTCCATTATACCCGCTTTAAAAACAAAAAGTATAGTCAATTTGTCATAAAACAAAAAAAAAGAGCAATTAAGTCATAGACCAGTTAAAGTTCCATTCATCCAACTAATTTTACTAAGGTCATATTTGGCCAATCGTCATATTTTGATGTCAGGAGTCTACCATTGCTCTGTTTACAATTCATTATGAATCACCCTGTATAGGTTATTAAGTTTGACATTTAGTATGGCGGCAAAATAACCTATGACTGAAGGTATTTGTACCGACACAGAAGTCTGACAAATAAAAACTAGGTACGTTAAAGTGTCAAATTTAACAGAAAACAAAGATATTACCAACATCAGAGTACTCAGAAAAAATTTAATCAAATTTCTATGATGAGTACAGAAAATGGAGCAAAAAACCATAAAACAAAAAAAAGAGCAATTAAGTCATAGACCAGTTAAAGTTCCATTAATCCAACTAATTGATTGTTACGATTCCTTCTTGTAGGCTTTAATGAAGGTAAGAAAAAAATATTTGTAATTATATAAACGTTAAAACAAAAACATCCATTATTATATACAGAGTATAAAGTCTAACTTTACTGGAACAAATTCTGTAACTTGATAAATAAAGGTTTATCTCAAAATTCTTGAAACTCGTCAATTTTTATTTTCAATGGGGCATATTACAAAGAGATTTGTTTATCTTTTTAATTATCTGGGGGGTTGCAGACACCTCTAACTTTTTTTTTTCAAATGGAAGGGTAGGTTGATTAATTTTTTATTTGAAAGCTTTTTGAGTACAGAAAATGGAACAAAAAACCATAAAACAAAAAAAAGAGCAATTAAGTCATAGACCAGTTAAAGTTCCATTAATCCAACTAATTGATAGTTACGATTCCTTCTTGTAGGCTTTAATGAAGGTAAGAAAAAAATATTTGTAATTATATAAACGTTAAAACAAAAACATCCATTATTATATACAGAGTATAAAGTCTAACTGGAACAAATTCTGTAACTTGATAAATAAAGGTTTATCGCAAAATTCTTGAAACTCGTCAATTTTTATTTTCAATGGGGCGTATTACAAAGAGATTTGTTTATCTTTTTAATTAACTGGGGGGTTGCAGACACCTCTAACTTTTTTTTTTAAATGGAAGGGTAGGTTGATTAATTTTTTATTTGAAAGCTTTGTGAGTACAGAAAATGGAACAAAAAACCATATTCGCTGTCAATATGTGTTATGATTAATATTTTTCCTCTTGAATATCCATCCGAGAACTAAAATTCTGTGATATTTGTTCGTCTTCAAGACAAACATTAATTTCCATTATACCAGCTTTAAAAAAAATAAAGTATAGTCAATTTGTCATAAAACAAAAAAAAGAGCAATTAAGTGATAGACCAGTTAAACTTCCATTAATCCAACTAATTGATAGTTACGATTCCTTCTTGTAGGCTTTAATGAAGGTAAGAAAAAAATATTTGTAATTATATAAACGTTAAAACAAAAACATCCATTATTATATACAGAGTATAAAGTCTAACTGGAACAAATTCTGTAACTTGATAAATAAAGGTTTATCGCAAAATTCTTGAAACACGTCAATTTTTATTTTCAATGGGGCGTATTACAAAGAGATTTGTTTATCTTTTTAATTATCTGGGGGGTTGCAGACACCTCTAACTTTTTTTTTAAATGGAAGGGTGGGTTGATTATTTTTTTATTTGAAAGCTTTGCGAGTACAGAAAATGGAGCAAAAAACCATAAAACAAAAAAAAGAGCAATTAAGTCATAGACCAGTTAAAGTTCCATTAATCCAACTAATTGATAGTTACGATTGCTTCTTGTAGGCTTTAATGAAGGTAAGAAAAAAATATTTGTAATTATATAAACGTTGAAACAAAAACATCCATTATTATATACAGAGTATAAAGTCTAACTGGAACAAATTCTGTAACTTGATAAATAAAGGTTTATCGCAAAATTCTTGAAACTCGTCAATTTTTATTTTCAATGGGGCGTATTACAAAGAGATTTGTTTATCTTTTTAATTATCTGGGGGGTTGCAGACACATCTAACTTTTTTTTTTAAATGGAAGGGTAGGTTGATTAATTTTTTATTTGAAAGCTTTGTGAGTACAGAAAATGGAACAAAAAACCATATTCGCTGTCAATCCGAGATCTAAAATTCTGTGATATTTGTTCATCTTCAAGACAAACATTAATTTCCATTATACCCGCTTTAAAAACAAAAAGTATAGTCAATTTGTCATAAAACAAAAAAAAAGAGCAAGTAAGTCATAGACCAGTTAAAGTTCCATTCATCCAACTAATTTTACTAAGGTCATATTTGGCCAATCGTCATATTTTGATGTCAGGAGTCTACCATTGGTCTGTTTACAATTCATTATGAATCACCCTGTATAGGTTATTAAGTTTGACATTTAGTATGGCGGCAAAATAACCTATGTCTGAAGGTATTTGTACCGACACAGAAGTCTGACAAATAAAAACTAGGTACGTTAAAGTGTCAAATTTAACAGAAAACAAAGATATTACCAACATCAGAGTACTCAGAAAAAATTTAATCAAATTTCTATGATGAGTACAGAAAATGGAACAAAAAACTATATTCGCTGTCAATATGTGTTATGATTAATATTTTTCCTCTTGACACTTTAACGTACCTAGTTTTTATTTGTCAGACTTCTGTGTCGGTACAAATACCTTCAGTCATAGGTTATTTTGCCGCCATACTAAATGTCAAACTTAATAACCTATACAGGGTGATTCATAATGAATTGTAAACAGAGCAATGGTAGACTCCTGACATCAAAATATGACGATTGGCCAAATATGACCTTAGTAAAATGTTGTAGTTAACAATCTACAGGGTGGTAAAGTTGGAATATTTTATTAATAGACATGATGACTGATTTTGAAAAACTGCTCCACGATGTTTGCACGCATAAGCTTTATCCAAAAAAAAATTTTGTTTTTTGAAAAAATAATGGTTTTAAAGGAGAAATTCACGTTTTTAAAATACAATTCAAACGGTTGAATTTATCAAGTTGAAACAAGTATACCTTTTTTATTTATAAATGTTGTCTGCACAAATTTAGTATGTCGCCATACGTTTCTTAATTAACATAAAAAACTTTTAGTCATAAGAGTGAACTCCGTTTTAGTATGAAGCGCCCCCTCGTGGAGTAGGCCAAAAATAACCGTATGGCGACATTTGCCACCTTGAAAAACCAAAATTTCATCAATATCAGTGAAGCGGCTACTGAAATATTTCAGAATCATTAATAAAATATTTCAACTTTACCACCCTGTAGATTGTTAACTATCAACATTTTACTAAGGTTATATTTGGCCAATCGTCATATTTTGATGTCAGGAGTCTACCACTGCTTTGTGTACAATTCATTATGAATCACCCTATGTTTATAACATTATTATTAACAAATAATTATCCTGATAAAAAATGGAATAAAGTAAGTTAAACCTATGCTTACTTTTCTTCTTACATCTAATGAAGAGGTCCTCATTTGAGGGTTCATATAAGGAGAGACTAATTCTATTAGATTCTCCACTTCTTGCTTTGGCATCCGAAATATAGATTTGAATTTCCGCTGAAACATCTTAACAAATAGATCTAGACTTCTATTTAAAGTTCTCACCAAATCTGCTTCGTCTTCAATATAATACAATTTATGGCGGCTAATTGGACCAATTCGTTTAAGCCATAATATAATATAATATTATTGACATACAATTTACAGTATTTAAATATTAACCGTTTTGTGGTTTTTCTCATTCACTCTCTGTCTTCGATTTTTGCGTTTCTCATGGAGCAGACCCAGTAGAAAATATTCTCGTACGAGAAGAAAAAAATTACATTCTATCGATCAAGAGTTCTCATACGAAAAACCAATGAATTCGCATACGCAAATCGTTCTCATAAACTCGAGAATAGCATCCCTGATTTATGTGGGAGAAATGCATTGAGCAAGTAGAACAAAAAAATGTGAGAACTAGATGACTTGGTGACTGTTTATAGGGTGATTGCTTTTAACGCTACTAGCTTTAAAAAAAAATAGAAGATAGCTGAAGAATTAGAACTACCTACCATAGTAAATACTTTGAAATAATTGGATAATAATAAAATGTGTTTTGTTCCAATTATAATTACTGTATCTTCTGTATGTTCCTTGTGGTGTATTCATTATTCTTTTTGTTAATTATTTTGGGAAATTAAACCACAATTTATAGTGATGGTGATTTAATTTCCCAAAATAATTAACAAAAAGTATAATTAATGTACTTTTAAGATCATTTTTTTTAAGAAAAACTACGCGAGAGTTGATTATAACTAATTAATTCAAGGTGACATTGATTTCTATGACAGCTTTCATGTTTATTTATAAAACAACTTGATATTTGGCTAATGTTCAAGTCGAAGCTATTGTAATAGTACATTATGTCTGTTTATTTAACTAATTATTATCACTTAAATTTACCTGTTTAACGCGTAACATAAAGACTGTTGTCTAAAACTTTGACTCCCCCGCTTATTATAGTTTATCTAAATCCAGTGTGGAATAAAAAAAAATTCAAATGACCGCTTAACACAAAAATAAAGATATCAAGGTGAACCAAATCAAAAATGTTAAGAATATATGTGATTTGATGATTAAAACTTAATTTAAAATAATTTATGAGATATAAAACGGAAGTCATTTTATAATAAATATAGGCATTAGTTTCACTTGTTTAGTTGCCAAATTTCATACTACGTCCTGGGACACCCTGTATATATTGTATAGATCTATGAAATTTGATTATCTATATGTGTAAAAATACGTCATTGGTAAGTATGGTTCATGTCAAATTGATAGAATTTTGAAAAACAGCTATCAGGAAAAAAAGGATGAAAATTGAATGTGGGTGGGGATGGTAACGATTATTAGATTTTGAAAAAGATTTTGGAGATAGATTTTGACAGGAAAAAAATATAATCAAAATTAAAATAATCTATTGAATTTAAAATATATTTAACTGGAAAATAGAAAGAAGTAATCATGCAAATCATATAAAAATTGGAGATATAAAATAAATTATACCATGAAAGACGTATTTGGCGGTGATACTAAATTGAAGAATTTACAGTATTCAAACCAGGGAAGTAATATTCCAATTATTTCAATAATAAGTAATTTTGAATAAATAAAAGAATTGGCATTTGGAAATATTTGAAGACCGAAGAAACATAAAAATTCACCATAAATTTTAGACCATTAGAAATTATAATATATGTTATTAATAAGAAAGTTAATTAAATAGTCCTAACAGAAAGTCAATTCTTTAAAGAAAAAAAAAGATTAATTCATAAATTTGAAGTTTGTAATTATTTTAATCAGATTGTCCAATAAATATGGATATTTGATTTAAAAATAATTTAGTATTGAACCCAACCCTGAGATAAGAATTTTTGAAATAAATTAACAATTAAAATTAAATAAAAAATAATATATAATTATAAAAGATTAATATAACATTTGAAAATATTTCACATAATAAAGAGAGCAATTATAGAAATCAATATAATATACCAAATTAGAAATTTTTTGCAGTGCTGTTATTCATACTCGAATGTTTCATAATTACCTGTTCACTTGAATAAAACATTATTTTTATCTTTAACGTTACGTCATTGATAAAACCATCATTGCGCGAAGATACTTGAAGATAATCTATCAAGAATTCAGTCAGTTTTGTTTGCCCTCGCTTAGACCTATGAGACCTTTTGTGAGTAATTTCTAACTATTATTGATATACATTTCAATTCACTTTTTTAATACTCTGAGGATATTTTTTTCCAAAGCTCCTTTAACAAAATTTAGATGTTTGCAAAACATGCTTTATTGATATTTTGCAAATTGTATCATCAACAGAATCAATTTAATTACATAATAAAAATAGCTCGGTGTAAATCATTTATAATCGAAGATCATGTTATCTTTCGTTACTTATCTTTATTGCCAATAATGAAAAATAAAAGTTGTAGTTTACAATTCATTAACATTATTATTGTTCAATAAATGGATGTTAAACAACTATAAATAATAACATTGGCCTACACTATTTTTGTAACACAGTTCAAACAATTATTTTTATACAAATAATAGAAAAAATATTCATAAAACCCTAATACCCACTACTTTTCAATATGTTCTTTAGATCCTTTTTTGTTCGCGGGTAATAAATTTTATGAGGGGTTATTAAATTGGCCTGTATTTATAAGCAGAAATATTTCATAGAATGGGTTATTTATTCTAATATTTAATTTACATTTGAGTTTTAATCCGTAGCTACTACTCCTGAGGACCCATCGTATTTTTCAAATTCGTGTATTTCTTAAACTAGACAACATTGTATATTCTCAGCCTCAGTACTCTTGCGCAATACCATGGGCCTTGTTCAGCGGGCATAGTTTCGTACTTCAGTATTGTTCCTGTAGGAGAAGTGCGGAGTTTATGATTAATTGGGTCCTGAGGACCCATCAGTAGTAAATACGCGAAAATTTAATAATTGTTTATTTGTTTCCTAGTAGCTACTTTTTTGTTCTTTTTTGCAAGGTAAGTTTTTATTATTTATCAGTAGGTACTAGTATCTACAAGTTATCAATTAATACATGATAATATGGTTTTTTATGTATTCGCTTTCAGTAAAGCCAAAACAATGGCATCTAGTTCCAGAGGTATTTCCGAAAAGGTGTTAAAACATATTTTAGAGTCTGAAGACTTTTGGGAGGATTTGGAAGCCTCAAACGAAAATGAATCCGCGCCGGATAGGGAAGCTGTGTTAGGGGAACTAGAAAGACTAGCTGAAAAGAGTGACGAGGATGAAGAGGATACTGAAATACTGAGTGACCACAATTCCGAAACAGAACAAGAAAATTCTGAGTCAGAGGAAGAAGAGTTGCCCATTAGGAACAGTTGGTATGGAAAAGATAATTCCAAATGGTCGAAAACAGCAGCTACTAGAGGAAGAACCCCCTGCTCATAATTTGGTTACTATCTTGCCAGGCCTTGCTGGTCCCCTCAATGAGCCCGTAGATGCTTGGAATCTATTGATTACCAATGAAATGATTCAAAAGATAGTTGATTATACCAATTTGAAGATAATCTCCACCAGACAAAAGTATAAAAAGTCCAAAAGGTTTCCCGGATCCCAAAATAAATGTTGGCCTTGTTTTACTGATAACACCAATATGTCTGAAATGAAGGCTTTTTTCGGACTGTTGTATCTGCCGTCCATCTTCAAATCTGGCCATGAAGAGATCCGTTCTATGTGGGCAACAGATGGGACAGGAAGACCTATTTTTCGTGCCACAATGAGTTTGGCAAGATTTTCGTTTTTATTGAACTGTCTCAGATGTGACAATGTCGAAACCCGAAAAGAAAGAGTGAAAACGGATAAATTGGCTGCTGTGTCGGAATTATTTAATGAATTTGTTGCTAAATCAAAGTAATGCTATTCTCCTGGAATTTACCTAACTGTGGACGAAATGCTTGTACCCTTTAGAGGAAGGTGTGGATTTCGGATGTATATTCCGAACAAACCTGCCAAATACGGGATGAGAGTACAGGTTTTGGCTGACGCTAAAACGCATTATCTCGTAAATGCAGATATTTATGCCGGATCTGAAATAAAAGTTGGTGGTGCCCCTAAACCTATATTATTGAACCCGACAAGAGTGGTTCTTAGGCTTGTTGAGTGTGTCAAAGGCTCCAACAGAAACATCACAGGGGACAACTGGTACAGTTCAGTGGAACTCGTTGATGAACTAAAGAAAAACCGATTGACTTATGTGGGGACTTTGAAAAAAAACAAAAGATGTATACCACCTGAATTTTTACCAAACCGGAAACGTGAAATTCATTCATCAGTATTTGGATTTACTTCTTCAACAACCATAGTAAGCCATGTGCCAAAAAGAGGTAAAAGCGTTATATTACTTTCTAGCATGCATCATGACAATTCTGTCAACGAAATAACCAAAAAGCCGGAGATAATTCATTTTTATAATGAGACAAAATCCGGAGTTGACGCTTTAGATGCAAAATGTGCGTTATATTCGGTATCAAGAAAAACCAACCGTTGGCCAATGACCATTTTTTTGCTGTTCTGAATATTGCAGGTGTAAATGCTCGAGTACTGTACCAATTTGCATCACAAGGTCAACAGGTAAAACGATATTTATTTCTCAAGACTCTGGCTAAGCAGTTAATAGATGAACATCTGCGACTTAGAATGTCCAACAAAAAGGTGCACTTAAAAATACGAATCCTCATTGCTGAACTATTGGGAGTCGCGATTCCTATTTCTGAGCAACCTCAAGTACCTCCTGAAAAAAGTAAGAGGAAACGGTGTGCCATTTGCCCCACCAACAAGGACAGGAAAACTGCGATCCAGTGTGACACATGTATATTGCCTATTTGCAATCAATGTTGCAAAAAATTGTGCCCTAAGTGTTTTGAAAAATAATTTTTTGTTTTTTTCATTTATATACTCTAACATACCCAATAATATTAAGTTTTTGAATAAAAGTTTGTTTTAAATGATTTTCCTGTAATTATATTATTATGGGTCCTGAGGACCCATAAGTAGTACATATGTAACAAAAATGTGTCGGTAGTAGCTACGGGTTAAAGTGGTTGGTTCTTTGTAGTTGAGAAAATTTTTTAACGACAAAAATGGCAAGTTTTGTTATATTTGTGGAGAATTTATGGTGAAGTCACGAGCTAGACCATTTTCTGAAAATGTGAAAAAGGCTTATTTCATGTATTTTGGTGTTGTAATCGGAGATCAAGACAAACAGTGGGCTCCCCATGTGTGCTGTGTCAGCTGTAGCGTCTCATTGGTTCAGTGGATGAAAGGGAAGAGAAGAAGTATGCCTTTTGCAGTTCCAATGGTATGGCGAGATTGCTATTTTTGTATGTCAAAGACTGAAGGTTATTCCAAAAAAGAAAATCGTTAGATCGTATATCCAAATTTGCAATCTGCCATAAGACCTGTTCCTCACAATGCAAACTTACCTTTGGATTGGCAAGATATTGTTTTGGGAAATAATGGAGATAATAACGGTTCTTCAGGAAGCTCCGAGGAACAGTGTACCGACCCCACATTCACGCCTGGCTGCAGTTCCGGCGAGCACATTTGATTGTTCAAAAAAAGTTGAATGATTTAGTACGTGATTTTGGGTTGCCAAAGCAACAGTCAGAACTTCTTGGTTCCTGTCTTAAGAAGTGGAACTTACTTGCCAAAGAAATGAAAATTACAACTTTTAGAAAAAGAAATGCTGCGTTTTCCACATTTTACAATATGGAAAATTCATTATGTGCCTGTATGGTTTAATGTAGGAATTCGACATCAAGCATTCTCCTTGTGAATGGCGCTTGTTCATAGACTCATCGAAATATAGTTTAAAAGCTGTGTTATTACATAATGGAAATTTAAAACCATCTATACCAGTTGCCCATTCCTCATTCAGTGATAATGAAAGAAACCTACGAAAATATGCGCCTCCTTTTAGAGAAAATAAACTACTACCGCTACAAGTGGCAGATATGTGGTGATTTTAAAGTTATCGCAATTTTACTGGGACTTCAAGGAGGGTTTACGAAATATTGCTGTTTTCTTTGTTTGTGGGACAGTTGTGCAGTAAATGAACACTAAGTGAGGCAAATTTGGCCGGAAAGGTCCGAATTTCAACCGTGATCTCAAAATGTTAAGTATGTGCCTCTTGTAGTCCCAAAAAATGACCTTTTGCCTCCGCTTCACATTAAACTTGGGCTAATGAAAAAATTTGTGAAGGCTATGAATAAAGAGGGTGAAGGATTTAAATAGTCTTTCCCCAGTTAAGTGACGCCAAGTTAAAGGAAGTTATTTTTATTGGGCCACAAATTAGAAAGTTGCTGGACGATATTAATTTTATAGAAAAGCTTACCACGCAAGAACTTAGAGCTTGGAACTCATTCGTAAGTGTCGTGAAGGGATTTTTGGGCAACAATATGGATGCAAACTACGAACAGCTAATTTATGAACTTTTAGATTCCTATAAATCGCTTGGCTGCCGAATGTCATCAAAAATTCATTTTCTCCATTCCCATTTATCATTTTTTTCTGATAATTTTGGAGCTGTCAGCGACGAGCAGGGTGAAAGGTTCCACCAAGATATCAGAACAATGGAAATTCGGTACCAAGGGCGATGGGATCCAGCCATGATGGGAGATTACTGCCTGTTTTTTAAGAGTGAAGATGTGACCCCCCATAAAAGGAAAAAATAAAATGTGTTACAAATAAATATTTTTGATTTGTTATAATGTTAGTTTAATATCAATTACACAAATATAGTCAATACACAATGTTAAAAAACCTGTAAAGTCATTTTTTAAATAAATCTAAACGTAACTCTTCTCTATGTGTTTTTTAATGTAACAAAAAAAACCTTACGTGTTGCATGCAGCCTTTTTCTGGCCATTTTCGTATTTAGATAGGTTCATTCTACTATAGTATGCTATTCAGCTTTATATTTCAGCAAAAAAAATGTTTTTGTCGACCAGTGTAAAGGGACTGAACTTGATTTAACGTTTAGACGTTAGACGTTTCACGTAAGAAGAAGCCACTTGTAGTTGCAGTCGTATGCGCGAACTTGTCAAAGCAGTACCATATTGTAAAATTGACATTCGACTTCAAATCAGTAGCGTAACGTTTTCACATTTTGTTGGTTAACACAAAATTAGAATAATGTGTATAATTTATCCTTTAACACCAACAAGTTGTTTAGGAGGCATGGTTTTAGATCAAATGAAACGCACAACACTCACAGATAAACTAGCTAAGCCTCTTGAAATATTCAAAAATCAAAAATATTCGACAGTAAATGACTGCTTCAAACACAACCTCAAATGTCAATAATAAAATGGCTGTCGGCATGAAAATCGTTTGTATCGCCAATGGCATGAAATGGTCGTTACGAGGCGACATAGATAAACAAGACCGATTTTGGTTTCTGCGCAAGTCAGTTGGCAAACTTCAAGTTGCTTCTTCTTATGTGAAACGGAGTCTACCATCGTGTGGAAAATAAAGTGTTGCCAACATTCGCGTTTCTCGCTATCTTCAGCCAAAGTAATCTTCAGAGAATTGGTTATAGTAACGTGGTTTTACATCGATAAATTGTATGTTAATTGAAAGTTTTTGTAAATATATGCAGAATCAGAGCTGCAGCTCAAATTTTTTCGAAGCCATTTGCATCTTTAACAAATGTTATGCATGAAATACATATATATTTATCTCAGTCAGTAGTTCGTTTTAGGGTTGCGCGATACACTAGAAAGTATCGATATTAGGTATCGATACGGATCGGAACGTAAAGTATCGATACAGTAGAATATCGAATATTAATTTATCGATACTTGAAGTAAAATACATTATTGCGATTTCCGGCCAAAGTTAAGCTCCTAGAATTAAAAACTGATCATAAAAGTTGTAGATCTTGAGAAAATCTACAACTTTTTCATTAGTGACTTTTTCACATAACCTCAAAATTAGCTCGAAAAACGCAAAAAACTGCATTTTTCGTTTTTTATTTTTGGTTTCGTTAAAAAATGTTCGATTTTGATGAAAATTTAGTAGAAGGTAGCTATCATAGTCACAAACCTAAAAAAAATTTCAAATTGAAATATTGGGAATTTTTCGAGTTATAACGTTTTTTCGGTAAAACACACTTTTTTTGGGGGGTGGAAAAAGACGTTATTGCGATTTCCGGCCAAAGTTGAGTTCCTAGAATAAAAAGTTGATTATAAAAGTTGTAGATCTTGTTAAAATCTACAACTTTTTCATTAGCTCGAAAAACGCAAAAAACTGCACATTTTTCGTATTTTATTTTTAGTTTCGTTAAAAAAAGCACGACATCATTTCACAACGTGATTAAAAAATCACGATATCGCTCATCACTATAGATAACGCCACTTGCCGCTACCACTAAAAATCCCGTATCGCAAGGTATCGATACACTACAAATTTATCGATACTTGGAATGCATCGAAAAGCATAGTATCGATACAAAATATCGAGTATTGGAAGTAAAAGTATCGATACACTGGAATATCGGATAGTATCGCGCATCCCTAGTTCGTTTGCGAGTGTGCTAGCGTTTCACGAACGGTGATTTATTGATAATTTTGTAATTTCATTTCGTTTTTGAACAATTTGATAAATTATTATTTTGGTTCAATACATTAAATATTTTAGAAGTTTTACTTCAGTAGTGAGGTCATTTTTTTGAAAAAGTTAAACTTGAAAAAAGCATATTTCAAATAATATACACTACTGAGTGTTTTTGAAATATAATGTTCTTTATACAGGTTGTAGCAAGTATTCGTACCAAAAACAACACGTAGGTTAGGTTAGGTTCTATGTGGGTGGGACCTTCTCGCCACCTCCTCTGCGACCCCCGTTGGGTCTATTAAAAAAAAACAACGCGTAACTGGACTAATTGAACAGTTGAACGTTGTAACCGCCACCAAGCGATTCAGGGAAAATTTTTGAATAAAGAAGTGAATTTTATTCCATATTTCCCAGCATTAAGGGAATAATTCAAATCGCGAAATATTTCCATACCTACCCCTTTGCTCAAAATTTAAAACAACAAAAAATGACATGAAAAACGCTAAAAATTTATTTGTGAAAGGAGTTTTGTGGCACGAGAAATCAACTGGTCGGTTTAGTTTTTTTTGATAAAATCATTCTTTCACCTTCAAATAGTGTCAATACATTTTTGAAAAAACGCATTTTCAACATAAAAAGTCTTGCAAATACCACAAAATTATGAATATTGAACTGAAATCTTAGGAAAGTATTCTCAACACATCGAAACGAATATCATAGGATTTTCCATACCTCAACTCAAAACCCCTATCGTTAAATTTTTATGTTCCGATATCCAAAATTTTCTAAATAATTATTTTATTGAAGTAAGTGGCGTCAGATCGAAATATTTTGAGGTGGAGCATCTTCCATTTCAGTCTAAATCATTATTTACGGATCACCCTGTATATCAGATCAACATAGATAATGTATGCAATTATTTTTCATATTTTTTCAACGTGTCTGCATTTACCTCATATATTTCCCGATTTTTCAACACAAGGATTTGTAAATTCTTAATTGAAATATTACGTGTCTGAGAATTCATGTATAATTTGAACTTTTTTTAACACAATCCAAATTGATCATACTATAGAATTTTACAGTGCGGCTTTAAATTCTCAAAAAAACTTGCAGTGTTTGAAAACAAACATTACTTTTCAAATGACTAATAGCTCTGTATTGGACGTGATGTGATGCATTTATGTTAATCTTTTCTATTCTTTGTTTTGTAAATAACATCATAATTATTGGGATTATTTTCGATAATGAAGTAGGTATTTGCAGCCAATATTTACAAGTAGAGTTGAATATTCGTGATATTGTTAATTATCCAACTGTTTTTTTTTATACATCATTATCATTAGACATGCCGATTAAAGGAAAAAGTTGACAATTGATTTTGGACAAACTTTTCTGTCAAGTACAATAAGGGTTAAAGTTCGTACATTTGAATTAAGTCAACTATCACTGAACAGAGCCGAGGCTGGTCACTATACCTTGTTTTTAAACTAAAAGGAGCGATTTGAATTTAAGTTGGCATTTCTGCTGCCTACTGATTGGTCAGATCGCCGTCCGTTTTACACAGCTTTTTTGATACAACGATATTTGTCATTTTTGTGTTTACTTATATAAAAATGTGAGGTACAAAATAATTAGTCTAATAAAAAATAAATTTACTAAAGTAAATAAGATATAATAAAACAAGATAAGAGTATAAAAATAGTAAATTAAATAACTATTTCTAAATTAATATAAATAAAAACAGAGGTGGGGCGTTTGTCAGGAAAAGCGCTCTCTCGAGATGACACATCTGAAAAGGAAATAAAAATACCTGAGTAACCAGTTCATAAGAGATTTGGAAATTAGGTTACAACATAAGTAAATGTCACAAAAGTCCAATATATCAATCTAATGCATTTATAGTTCGTATATTAAAAACCAGAATATAACCAAAATTATATATTTGAAATAATGTACAAATAATACATAATAAAGTTCAAACGTCTCTCGGGTCATAGGCAAAGATTACAAAATATATATAAGATAGTTCACTTGAAGGCGGTCTGATTCTTCTTAGTGTTTTAAACGATCGCCGCACTCATAAATCATATTTACGGCTCCCTTTTGTTGTAAATAACGACACCGCTAGGTACCAGGGAATTAGAAGAGTATATTTTATTCCAAGCTATACAGGGGTAACTTGAGAAATATATATTCAAATAGGATGATTTATTAAAGGTTTTTTTTATATAATGTTTTTAAATGTTAATTATTTCGAAAAAAGTTCAGGATATGAATTTGAAAAGGAAAGTTTAGGTATAAGTAAAAAATACATTGAAATTTTTAAAATGAATCAATTGACAGATTTTATTCAACATTTTAGTAATTTTGTGATGCTTATTGATGATCTAGCGGTTATTTATACAGAATATCACAAATTAAATTATACATACTTATTGGCCACCAGAATAATAGGACCACTAAAACAATTTTGATCTTTAAATTAGACATTCCGTATTTTTTAGATTCACAAGGTTAAAACAGTAAAAACATATTATGCAGTTGCAGGATATATTTATTAATAAATTGGATATGTGAATTTTCAAATTTCTATAAACACCCAGTACCTATAAGTACTAAATAACTAACTAATTTTTTATTATCAAATATCTTTGTTACAATAGTTTTGAAAAAGTTGAATTCCGTATTTGATAATAACTAATTTAATACCCACCTCTCAACGTCTTTGGGTCAACGATAAAAGGATATTTCTGGTTTTCCCACCTTGCTGGAACAACCGATCACAGCACAACACACAGGCATTTTAAAACCACAATTATAATATTATTAATGTTACTTTTGGAAGACAGGAGTTAAAATAATGCGAACAAGAAATTTTACTTCCGGAACGTTTCCCGAAAAAGTAAATGAAATACTTCTACAAAGTTTCTAGAGATTGTAGGCACATTTCTGGCCCTTAATTGCTTCTCTATATTTTTATCATTGTTTTCATTATAAGTACTTAAAATCAAGACTGCATTCAGAATTCGTGGGAAAGTGATAAACTACCATTTATTATGTATACAACTAAGACTATTAACAAATATCACAAAATATTTATTTTATAAGTTTTGCTATTGAAGAGGAAAATATGAATATTATTTTTTCCTTATTGCAATAATTAATTAATAAATTTAAAATATCTATAAAACATAAGCACGAACAACGAATTCTAAAATACCAGCGCTCGATAGGCGACAACCCGTATAATATGCAAAATTAAATGCAAGTAAGGATTAAGCGACATACTGTATGTAGCATGGCGCCAACCGCTAAGTCACCAGACAGTAACCAGCGGTATGAATCCTTTGATCGATAGAATTCGTACGAGTGAACAATCTTATATATATTTTGTAATCTTTGACCTTATTCAGTTTTTGATTTGGTCGTTTTCGCTTTAAAGAATGATCCGAAACAGTACCTAGTTTAATTACTTTATAAATCGTTGTGATCCCGATTTTCGTTAATTCGTGAATTCTCGCGATAACCGCATTATCAGAAATTTCAGAATTTTCTTTTTCCAAACACGCGTACATATTTCAAACAACGCATTGACACTGAAAATGTAAATCTTTGTTTTTCAATTCGACCCTATCATTGGTCATTTGTCTGTGGCGCCAAATTATTAGATTTCCGCGATTTATCATCTTGGACTATCGTTTCAAATGGTCTCCAAAATGCTATTCTACTTAATTACTAATAAATTATATTTATAAAACTTACCCTAACTCCTGCGAACAAATAGATATTATATTAATAATACTTTTCTACCCTAGATTAACTACACTTTTCTACAATTAAGAACTAAACTCACTCAACCAACAAATAGATATTATATTAATAATATTTCTCTACAAAACAATTCACCCCTGGTTGGCTGGCAGAAGTTCCGTGAAATTGTTAAAAAAATTTATGACACAGTGGACCACATTAAAACTGTCCGGTTACTTCGTTATATTATGCCAGATACTGGAATGGAGGTATTAGATTTCCACTTCACTGCTACTACATTGATTCAAAATTTTCTTAAATATAGTAACATACATAAAGTTGTTTTTAATTAATTATTCTTTTTCCAGCAATGATTTATTTTTAAATATTTCCAAACTAGCTTTCTAAAAACATCACGAACTAACAGTTTACTGAAGTCAGAAAATATATCTGACAACATTGCTTTATTTTATTTAGTCATTACACTGACATTAGTTAGACTATACGTGGATTATGGCCGTTGCGTTTCGGGTTCGATTACCGGGGATGGTTTCGCTTTTTCAATTATTCAATTTATATTTGAAAAATCATTTTTTCTCTATTCTACCAAAAATAGTTGTTTCTCAAAAATCTCTAAACTGGTCCTGCTAATTCGCGCAGAATGATTTTTAATCCCATTTATGGCAAACGTCGCCCGATGGCGTGTATATATATTTTATAAATTATTCGCGATAGATCATCTCGAACTGTCGTTTCAAATGGTCTCTAAATAAATTATATTTATAAAACTTACTGGTCGTTCAGCAAATAGTTTTAGGCATGATGACTGATTTTGAAAAAAAAAACTGCTCCACGATGTTTGTACGCACAAGCTTTATCCAAAAAAAAAGTTGTTTCTTGAAAGGTTTTAAAATACATACGTTTTTAAAATACAATTCAAATTTCGCGCCAAAACGGTAGAATAGTAATGGCGTCTCCTCTATGACATCACACATCTGTAAATACTTCAAATATTTCACAGTTTGCAAATTAAAAATTTATTTTGATTACTAATTTGAATTATTCATGAATTCTATAATGAGTAAATATCATTTAAACGATGCAAAACCAGAAAATAAGATGAAAGTTCGAACGATATACAAAAGGTTGACGTCACGTTTTTGATCGGTGTTTTAGCTAAGATGGCGGATTGTCATATTTTGTATTTATATTTTTACTAAAGTAAATATAATCACAATATTGTAATGTATCATGCCTATTGAAATAAAATAGTGCTCTGCACATCTAAACGCAGCACAAGTCACGGCACCACTGGCAAGGATAAGTAATGTGTAAATCATTTCAACGACACAGTGGATCGCATAAATCACTAACCGACTTAGTTGGTGCCAATGCAAAATACTATAATTGGGTCATTTAAGTTCTTCTTTTGTTGTTGTTTACATTGATTTTAGAAAGAGCATAACAGTTGAATAACGCATCTTTTTGTATTTCAGTATTTTGGTGAGACAGTCCTCGCATACATGGAGTTCCATTTGGATAGCGCAGAATATTGCCAAGCTCAACACAAATAAACTGGTAAAAGACAGGCAAAAGATTGCCATCAAAGTCGTCATTTTCATCACTTGCTGTTTATACATTGGAATTAACTTCATCCTCCCAGAAGCCAAACAGTACATCATATGTAATTCTGAGTTTATCATCTGTCAAACTGCACTAAAATTTTTGTTGCGTTTTCCTTTCAATTGCTAAAGCATATCAATTTTTGTGTAAATAAATAACAATTGAAAAACAGTAACTTTCGTTAAAAAAAGACTGATCTTTTCTCTATTTTTTATTTTTAAAATTTGGAAGATCCTAAAGTCGGTCTTCTTAAAATTGTGTGATATTATCGTTAACTCGTGTACGACGGGGCATGAATCATAATTCTCAAGGACAAGGAATCCCTGCAGCCATGCGTCAAAAGGACATCCGACCAGCTGCAGCAGAAATTGAATACAGAGGATTTAAATTCCTCATCACCGACCGACCCTCTGATCAGACCATCTCGGCATATCTACAGGTAAGTTGATACTTTCTAAACTGTCTCTTTTTACCCAAAATTCATTTTTCATGTTTCAGTTGTCTCCCTGTATAGAACCTTTTTTTGTGTAATCAGTGATCAGAAATAGAAAAATTTAAATAAACTACCATTGCTAAAAACGATAGTGTTTATTTCATTTTTAATTTAATATATTTATTAGAATATTGAAAAATTATGCAGCCCTCATTACATATTATACGTCACCTACTGCGAATTAAACATGGCTGTAGTGTTTTCTTTGATGAAGGCCTGAATTTTAAGATCCGAAAAAGTATGATCTTCATTCGTATTTGTTTACCATTTTTTTTTGTTTAATTTTTAAGCCTAAGCATTTGTCGTTTAATGTCAAAACTTGATGTCTCTTGAAAATTGACCTGTCAGTAAGTTAATAGTATTTTATGCAACGATCATGTAATGATAGCCATTAAGACATGAGCATGTTGTAGGATACGAAACGAGCCGCAGGCGAGTTTCGTATATAATATGCGATTGTATTGAATGGCCATTACATGAAAGTTTCATACAATATTTTTTCTACTCCGATTAATAAGAATTATTTAATTAATAATTATCATTTATTATAAAAAACAAGAACAATGAAAGGAACTTTTGAAAATCAAAATTATTTGACAGCTGTCAAATTAAGTGTCACCTAATATAATTAATTTCAGAAATGTCAACCAGGTATCCATGGCTATATTAAATATTGTGCGAATGTCGCATTCCTATTGGCGTAAAAATCTGTATCATAATGAAAATTTGTATCATAATGAATATCATTATGATACAGATTTTAGTCTTTTAATAAGTATATTATAAAACAGGAGTAGAAAAAAATTTTTTGCGAGTAAATATATACATGTTGAAGATGTTGCTACTCTTCTTCTTCTCTTCTCCTTCTACCTTTTCAGGTGTCGGAAGAGGATTCCGGTTCCTCTTGTACCCAATGCTTCCACTCTTTCCTGTCTCTTGCTAATCTTTCCATTCCATCCAGAGTTTTTCCTTTCTTATTCCCTATCTCCTTTATTTGGTCTATCCACTTTCTTCTTCGTCTACCCCTTCTTCTGTGAATAATACTTCTAGCTTCCATCACCTTTCTTGTAATTCTTTCATTCTGACAATATGTCCATACCAATTTAATTGATTTCTCTTTATTTTTCTTATTAATGATTCTTGTTTTGTTATTTGTCTTATCTCTTCATTTCTACATTTGTCCTACTTTGTTTTCCCTGCTATTCTTCTTAGGTGCTTCAACTCAATTGTGTTCATCTTGGCTTCATCCTTCTTTCGTTGCTACTCACCTTTCCAAAACATTAACATATTTCTTACACGTAGCTTTATAATCTCTTAAAGTTTCAAGGATTTTTTTATATTTATTTCTATAAAAATAATTTTAGCAGATTGCATGTACTTGAAAATAAAATGTGATTGATCAAAATGTTTGACAGATTAAGTATCCAAAATTGATTATAAAGCGAAATACATTCAAAACAGATTAACAATTAATAATTATTTTCTCTACAGGATGTCCCAAATACTTGGGAGATGATAGAGGGTCTAAAAATAATGAGGCCTATAGTTAACGAAGGGAGTATGGAACAAATTTTATATAAAGTACCATCAATAATTTTAGTCCCTCACATCATCTCCCAGGTTTTTGGTACGAACTGCTTGTATATTGTGGATTTTATTCCAAATTCTATGACTTGGTTTTCTTTTCCAAAATGTTCATCGCAAAAGTATTTTTATGACGAAAAGAATTTGAGTGCTTTTAAATTATATTTCCGGAAATAAAATGCTTTTCAGTTTATGCTTATTCATTTCAGTTATATTTTTCTTTATTATCTATTAATACAGTAAAAAGTAACTTTTTGTTTGTTGTTTGAATTTAAAAATATTCAACATTGTAGCATTATTATACTTAATACGGGATTTATTATTTTTTAATAGTTCTAGATAAATAAAATTGAGAGCTTAGGAACGGTAGTCCTTCAAATCTATAGCTTCCTTGACGGTGATTTCAAATATTTATGAAGCCAAAAAATTCTAAGCAAAAATATTAAATTGATTATCTAAATATGGTTTCCGTAATTCAACAGAATCCTGCTTAGACGTGGTCGTGTACTTATATATTTTCTAGGACGTCTTGAAGATTTGTTATATTTTTATCTTGGTGTTTTTTTACACCTACGTAATAATCTGGTGTAAATATGTTTTCTTGTTTATTAGATTTCACATTTTTTTAATCTACATGTTTATACAGATAAAAAATGAAGCAGCAACAATATACAGTAGACCAACAACATTTTTTTAACTTGAAAACATTCTTTTTTTTCAACAATAGTTTGGTAAATTTCAGTAGAAAAAGAGTTTAATCTAGATAAATATCTCTCTCTTACTCTTCTTATCCAGACTATCCACTTTCATTCATTCGTTTGGGTTGTTCTCAACAGCCCATGCACTTGATCTGAATCTTTGTACCATTTCCCATGGTATCTACTTCCATTCCAGAAGCTTCGTGTCTTCTATAAAGGCCACTAGTATGACTGGAGGGATTTTCAGTAGTTGTAATGGTTGTATTAATTCCTCTCCAAAGTGCTTTCGTCTAAGTACTTGTAAGTTCTCGCAGAAGCAAAGTATGTGAGTAGGTGTTTCATCATCAAGTTCACATTTTCTTCACCAACTTTGCCCATTTTGTGCTGATGTTTCCTCAGGATGCACTATCCTGTCACCAGGTCGGTAACTGTCTTCAGATGTCTCTTATCCAGTTTCAATAGCCTGATTGAGAGTTCCTTGTCTACCTTGTTCAGTAAACTCTTTGTATGGAGGTGCCCTTGTGTCAACCTCCATTTGAGTAGGTGTTCTTTATCTAGCCAGTTCCCAATTTCTCCTCTTATGCAATCAAAACGGTTCCGGACCTATGAAGTTTCCTTTAGAGCCTTTTTTAGCTAACTGATCTGTCTATTGATGTCATCGATGTGTTGTCAAAAGCCCCTTCTATGTCTAGAAATGCTGCAAGGGCTACTTCCTTATGATTCAGACTCCTTTCGAGACTGAGACCAAATTATGCAGGGCAGCTTCACCTGATTTCCCTTTAGTCTATGTAGAGGGATGCTTTTAAGTGCTCCTTCTTGCAAATACATTTGTAAGACTTTTTTCCATGGTTTTCACCATGAATGATGTTAGACTGATCGGTCGGTAGGATTTAGTCTGGGTGTACGTTTCTTTTCCTGGTTTAGGAATAAACACCACCAGTGACTCTCTCCGTGCACCGTGCAATTGGTATATACCCTAGAGCATGGTTGCTTCGAAGTATCAGAACTAAAGGACTCATTATGATGTCTAATCCATCTTGCAGGAGCTTGGGGAATATGCCATCCGGTCCTGGAGTTTTGTAGGGGTCAAATGAGTTTGATAAGATGGGGTCTGAAGATTTCATTCGTGAGTTACCAGTCCTCTTTGGTTGCCTTTTTTTTGGCAACCGGTACGTTGTCATAGCTTTACTCTATCTTTACCGAACCTGGAAAGTGCACACTGAGGAGGTGCTCTAGAGCCTCTGCCTGTTAGAAGTATCCCCTTTGAGAATCTTGTTGATTCTGACGCTGTCAGGGACACCTTGCTCGTCCTCACAGAATTCTCTCCGGGACCTCTCCTTGAATTCTTTTATTTTTGTATTATATGCACCTAGTTTAGTTTTACAACTTGTTACATTCATCTAGTAATAAAATAGCTATTTGTGTATCAAGAGCAGAAATTAGTACTTTGGCAGTCGAGACAGAAAGTTCTGTCGAGACTACCAAAGGACTTTCTGCTCGAAATACACACAAGATTTTTTCTACGATCACACCAAAATAAAATTAATATTTTATTAAAAACGTTACTCTCATTACAATATTGGAAGTTTATTTGACATATTAAGCCTACTATTTGAAGACAAAAGATTAATTGTGTATGTTGTGTTGCATACTTATGACAATAGACTTTATGATTTAAAGATTTATGATTTTATGGTTATATGAATATTAATACAATATCTGGCGGTGTATTTGAAAAATCAGTATCACTTGTATCCATTTTTCTTGTTTTTTCAAGTACTTATTGACTTATAGTAAAATATTAATACAATTACACAGCACAGAACTATCTCAAAAAATATTTCAGTGACAATGCACTAGGTTCTTTCTTTGACATAGACATACTTGATTCTTATAATCCGTAAGTTATTTGCAAGTATGTTGTGTTGCCTACCTATTGCCATTGTTTGTACTCAGCAGTTTCCAGATTGCAGTTTCGTGTACCTATATATAGGCATATATGTAGGCAACACTTATTACATTAATGTCAGATATTTTTTAGATTTCCCTATTTCTCATTAAATTATTACGGAAAATACTGTTGGATGCTTTAACATATTAGAAAACCAACTAAAATATTTATTTATTCTACAGTTTATATTAAAATAACTACTAGCTCTCTTTTATCTATAAATAAAATTAGGCGTGCGCCAAAGTTACTTTCTGCTTAAGAGCGCCAATAATGTCAAATTATGACAGCTCGCGGAAAACATCAACTTTGCGGTTAGATTTGAGTCTGCAAAAGTCTACTTTGGGTAGTGATCGTAGGAAAATAACTTTTTTCCACTTTTTAAAAAATAATACAAAGTAATCGTGAGAACGCGTGTGACGGAAAAGTAAAACAAGAAATAAATTTTCTTGAACATAATCCTCTTATTAACTTTTTTTTAGCTATCAAGAACCTCGTTGTGGTTGAAAGCAATTTTTCTTGATATCACTTTATTAAAATTAATATGTATCATAATAATCCTCATTTTTCTCCTTCAAAGAATTTCTACGTAAGCATCGGCTTTTCCTAATGGTAGGTAGTAATTTGTCAACATTACGTTTTCTTGATTCATTACGTGACATGGTTCCTAATATCAAGGCATTTCCCATTTATTTTTCTTGGAAAGGAGTGCTATATACGTGTTGTAATTTTATTAATTACTTACCTTACCAATTTGAAATATTCAGGGTGATCCAGGTGTTCGTACAAAAAACATGCGACCTAAAATGATCCATATCTCTTAAACAATTAATTTTATCGATATGTTATTAGGAAATGGGATAAATAATACACACAGAGTTTATCTTTAAACTTGAATATATCTATATTTTAAAATCATCACGAGTAAGCTTGATCTTTTCTGTGTGAGAACTCAACTAAAAAATGCTTAACCCTACGGAGGTGGCGCCCTACTTGATGACGCGAGAAGTGGCGCCCTACTTGATGACACGAGAAGTGGCGCCCTACTTGATGACACGAGAAGTGGCGCCCTACTTGATGGCACGAGAAGTGGCGCCGGGTCTCACGGACTTTTCGAAAGCAAAAATTCCCGAATATTTTGACTAATGAAAAAGACTAATTAATATATTCAAATGAAATCGTAAAGTCGACAAATGCCGAGGATTGATACTTTACGCTCTAGCGCAAAAAAGGAATCTTTTTCGCTCGCCAATTTAATCAAACCACGCCCTCCGAATTAACTCAATTGGTGAATATTTAACAATTTATCAGATTAAAAATCAAATGAGATTATATGAAAATTGTCAAAAATTTTGAAATATGGTCAATAATTGTCAATTATTGTTAAAAACTGTTAAAGATGGACAATTTTTGTCAAAAACTGTCAAAAATGGTCAATAATTGTCAAAAACTGCCAAAAATTGTTAAAATTTTGAAATATGGTCGATAATTGTTAATTATTGTTAAAAACTGTTAAAGATGGACAATTTTTGTCAAAAATGGTCAATAATTGTCAAAAACTGCCAAAAATTGTTAAAATTTTGAAAAATGGTCGATAATTGTCAAACATTTTTTGAAAAATGGTCAAAAATTTCCAAAATTTTTCAAAAATTGTCAAAAATGGTCAATAATTGTCAAAAACTATCAAAAATGGACAATTATTATCAAAATTGGTCAATAATTGTCAAAAATTGTTAAAATTTTGAAAAATGGTCGATAATTGTCAAACATTTTTTGAAAAATGGTCAAAAATTTCCAAAATTTTTCAAAAATTGTCAAAAATGGTCAATAATTGTCAAAAACTATCAAAAATGGACAATTATTATCAAAATTGGTCAATAATTGTCAAAAATTGTTAAAATTTTGAAAAATGGTCGATAATGTCAAAAACTATCAAAAATGGTCAAAAATTTTGAAAAATGGCCAAGAATTGTCAAAAACTATCAAAAATGGTCAAAAATTGTCAAAAATGGACAATTATTGTTAAAAATTGTCAAAAATGGACAATTATTGTTAAAAATTGTCAAAATTTTGAAAAATAATTGATAATTCTCAAAAATTGTTAAAGTTTTTGAAATATGGTCAAAAGTGGCCAATAATTGTCAAAAATTTGGAAAAATGGTCCATAATTGTCAACAATTGTCAATAATCATCAAAAATGGTCAATAATCATCAAAAATGGTCAATAATCATCAAAAATGGTCAATAATCATCAAAAATGGTCAATAATTTTGCAAATTGGTCTAAAATTTTGAAAAATTGCCAAAAATGGTCAAAAACTATCAAAAATGTTTAAAAATTATCAATTATTTTTAAAAACTGTCAAAAATGGACAATTATTGGCAAAATTGGTCAATAATTGTCAAAATTGGTCAATAATTGTCAAAAATTGTCAAAATTGGTCAATAATTGTCAAAAATTGTTAAAATTGTGAAAAATGGTCGATAATTGTCAAAAACTATCAAAAATGGCCAGTTATTAATTATTTGGTTTTTGAGTCTTTTGTGCAAAAAAAAACTCCTCTTTCTTCCTGGAATAACTTGGTTGGTTGGTGGTGGTTGTGGTGCATCATTTTCATCAACACAATAATTCTGCCTGCGTTCTCGTACTGATCTTGGTACATTCGACTCCAGTGAACGTCGTTGTAATGTTCATTAGTCAGATTTATTGCCAGCTCCCTGAGGTACAATGTTCTGATGATAGAAAAGTTTTTATTATTAGAAGCGTGAATCAGTTGCGAGTTAACACCTGCAATATTCAACATGACATAAAACACGACCTTCTGGTGTTTCGCGCCACGTTATAGGTTGCGCATAACTTATCAACTCCTCCCTTGGTATGATTGTAATGTTAATATATCCGGATTGTATTTGTCAGCAGTATTTTCCTCTATTTTATCATCGTGGTGTAAACTGGATATCAAAATTACGTATTTATATTTTTTCGGAACATATGTACTGCTTGAATCCACACCGACCTCTGAAAGCTTCAAGTTTCTCATCTATGGTTGTATTTGTACCTACCGTATATGCGTTTTTGCAGTTGTCGACAAAAAAATCAAATAATTCTCTGATTGGTGCCAATTTGTCAAGTTCTTTTCTTTCGCTTCTGGTGGATAGATCGTCGAATCGTAAAGAGTTGAGTAGAAATCGGAATCGTTGCTCGGACATAGTTACCCAGAATCTTTCAATTCCAGTACCTTTTCTCTCCCACATCTCTTTTGTATTGAGTCGACTGCTTTTGAGAGTACCACCTAGATACACTAATCCAAGTAACGCTTTCATTTCGATCAAATCAGTCAGTCTAGTTGCTCTGACCCTCTTGTAATTTCGGGCGATTCTAGAGATATAGAAATTCGTACTATTGACTATGTTCTGTGAACATGTCATCAGTGAAAAGTAATGACCAACATTCTAGCACTGACATAGCATTTTTTGCATAATTTTTTACTCCAGGAAGGCGCACAATTATATTTTCTTGTTTTTTTTGTTGAACAATGTTTTTCCATCTTGTAGTTTTATCCTTTCCGCTAAAGCATGGGACTCTTGGGATTTTTGCAGGAAGTACATCAATTTCAGGTTCTTCGTTATCACAATCTTGTTCTGACTCACTATCTGTATCTGTTTCTTCCATCATATCATCTTATGTAGCAAGTTCATCAACCGCATCATCGGGATCATCAGCAGATTCGATTTCTTCCCACATAAGCTGTAATCTCTCTTGTTCTCTTTCATAACTAATTTTTAGAAAATACAACAATGAAAAACAACTGATAATTATTGATGATAGAAAATAACTCACTCCGATGATGCGGTTGATGAACTTGCTACAGAAGATGATGTGCTGGAAGAAAGAGATACAGATTGTGAGTCAGAACAAGATTGTGATAATAACGAAGAACCTGAAATTGATGAACTTCCTGCAAAAATACCAAGAATCCCATGCTTTATCGGAAAGGATAAAACTACAAGATGGAAAAACATTGTTCAATACACTACTCCAAATTAATAGATTATTTTTGTAAACAATCCAACAGATGTCGCAACCCCCTTTAAAAAATTTTTTTGCCTATCGGAAAACCAATCATCTGAACACCAAAAATAGGAGGGAAAGTATTGTTTAGCATCCCAAGGGCAGAAAATTCTTACCGTCACGGTTTTTGAAGTTTTTCATCATCTCTCACTTGAGTACCTACTTTGACGTTTCATGTACATTTTTTTTAAACGTCAGTGAATGTCAAAGTTTTTGGTTATATTTTCCATTTTTGTTTTTGGTTCATTCTTAGGTGTCAAACATGGAGGCAAAGCTTTAGCAGCCATTAGCTATCAACTGCCCTCGCTTCGCTACGCTCGCTTGTGCATCTAATAGTCTCGGGCTTCTAAAGCTCATTTTATGCCCATGTCATATACTAGTATCGCACGCCCATGATATAGAATTTTTCACAAATTAATCTTTCGCTTATGAAAATTGTATCGTTACCTATTGCTTCTAATATATCGGTGGTGATACCGTAAAAGAGTTCCAGTCCCCATCCCATAAGGGTTTTTCAACCCCTCTTTCTGTTATTTCATCCACTTAATCGCTTACTTCTTTCTTGTCTTCTTTTTTCTTCTGTAACTTGCGTCACCTTGTTTTCAAAACATAAAAAGTTGTTTGTTTTAAGTTCCCAATTTAAGTAAAATCAGTTTCTTCGAATGCAAGTATTATCAATTTAACTGATTCGATGAGAAAGTTTGCAACTTATTTAATTAGGTCGTGGAAAATACTATCAAACTAACTTAAATTATTTCTTATCTGCTTCAAACATCCAACGTTACTTCTATTAATTATAAATTTAATGCTCGCTGAAATGTTTTATTTTTCAAAATCTCTCTGGTACTTACCATTTCGATATTTTATTTACGATAGTAAATGTGAAGTTCTTGGGAATATCGATTTTTATCCAGAGGTCATAGAATGTGTCTACCTGGTTGGCCTGATAAAATTGCGTTCTGCATCCATGTTTTCAAAGTGAACCTACAATGACGATGAACTGAGTTTTCAGGTAGTGGCCCTGGAAAATTTAATGGATTTTCTTGGGCCGTTTTATCTCGGTACGAATGTGTATAAGCTTGAACTCGTTTATTCCCTATACTCACGAGAGAAGACGACTTCAATGGCTAGGATTTCAGTACAAAGATAAATTAATCTTATCTGGAAATTTCATAAACTTTTCAAAATCTGCTTCTTGCTCTCGAACAAAAATTTTTCTTGGCTCTAAAAAATTATTCTAGACAATTTAAAATGAATTGTACTGGGTGTTCGATGAAGAGAGGTTAGCGAATCTCTCTCGTAAATTATTTACTATAATATTAAAATATATGTACTGTAATATTTCCATCATTTGTTATGGTAAGTTTTTTTAATTAATTGTATGGACCAGTTTTGAGCTGCAACCGTGGTTCAACATATTAACCCAAATTTTTTACCTTCTTAAATACAGCCGGCTCAACTCTTGAACACCCGGCACTCTATGAATTCATTTCTCCTCCCAAATCTACAGACGTCCATCTAAATGAAAGGTGGTTATTGAATATCGTGGTCTAACATAATTATAGTCGTGACTATTTTTTCTAGCGCTTTCTTTTTAAATACGTACTCGTCTTCATTAGTAGGTTAGCTAAGAAGTTTCTTTTTGTAAGTGTTTGAAGATGAAGTGATCTACTTTTGTAAATTTTTATTGACGTTTATGTTTTTCTACACAAACACATACAAAATTTGGAATACATCAATTTTTCTACTAGTAATGATTTTTTTAAAGTTGTCACTATCATCCCCTAGCTTCTAGCCGCTTTATCTCTGTTAATTTTTGATGGTAGCAAAAATGTCAAGATACCATCTTTATACAATTTTTTTTCTTTACAAGTATGGTTTTGGAATTTTTCTTCTTCCCTCACCTACTTTCACAATTGGCACATACAGGTCCATTTTCTTGGAATAACACTCATAACGAAAAATGTAGAAAGTATAAAACTGTTACATAAAATTGACAGTTTTTTTAGACGGCCACCCTGTTTGTAGTACAATACAATGCCAAAGATTACAAAATATATATAAGATAGCTCACTTGAAGGCGGTCTGATTCTTCTTAGTATTTTAAACGATCGCCGCACTCATAAATCATATTTACGGCTCCCTTTTGTTGTAAATAACGACACCGCTACGTACCAGGGAATTAGAAGAGTATATTTTATTCCAAGCTATACAGGGGTAACTTGAGAAATATATATTTAAATAGGATTATTTATTAAAGGTTTTTTTTATATAATGTTTTTAAATGTTAATTATTTCGAAAAAAGTTCAGGATATGAATTTGAAAAGGAAAGTTTAGGTATAAGTAAAAAAATATATTAAAATTTTTAAAATGAATCAATTGACAGATTTTATTTAACATTTTAGTAATTTTGTGATGCTTATTGAAGATCTAGCGGTTATTTCTACAGAATATCACAAATTAAATTATACATACTTATTGGCCACCAGAATAATAGGACCACTAAAACAATTTTGATCTTTAAATTAGACACTCCGTATTTTTTAGATTCACAAGGTTAAAACAGTAAAAACATATTATGCAGCAGCAGGATATATTTATTAATAAATTAGATATGTGAATTTTCAAATTTCTATGAATACCCAGTATCTATAAGTACTAAATAACTAACTAATTTATTATTATCAAATATCTTTGTTACAATAGTTTAAAAAAGTTGAATTCCGTATTTGATAATAACTAATTTAATACCCACCTCTCAACATCTTTGGGACAACGATAAAAGGATATTTCTGGTTTTCCCACCTTGCTGGAACAACCCATCACAGCACAACACACAGGCATTTTAAAACCACAATTATAATATTATTAATGTTACTTTTGGAAGACAGGAGTTAAAATAATGCGAACAAGAAATTTTACTTCCGGAACGTTTCCCGAAAAACTAAATGAAATACTTCTACAAAGTTTCTAGAGATTGTAGGCACATTTCTGGCCCTTAATTGCTTCTCTATATTTTTATCATTGTTTACATTATAAGTACTTAAAATCAAGACTGCATTCAGAATTCGTGGGAAAGTGATAAACTACCATTTATTATGTATACAACTAAGACTATTAACAAATATCACAAAATATTTATTTTATAAGTTTTGCTATTGAAGAGGAAAATATGAATATTATTTTTTCCCTATTGCAATAATTAATTAATAAATTTAAAATATCTATAAAACATAAACACGAACAACGAATTCTAAAATACCAGCGCTCGATAGGCGACAACCCGTATAATATGCAAAATTAAATGCAAGTAAGGATTTAGCGACATACTGTAGCATGGCACCAACCGATAAGTCACCAGACAATAACGAGCGGTATGAATCCTTTGATCGATAGAATTCGTACGAGTGAACAATCTTATATATATTTTGTAATCTTTGACAATGCTATGTCTAGTTTACGAACCATGAAAAGCTTGGAACTAAAATATAATACTCCTTTAACCTTTGACCTCCGAAAGGGCAGTGGATTCAATAAAACCGAGCTACACGTTGATGTGTCGGAGGGTAACAGCAGAGCTTTGAGTGCACATATCACTTATTCTGAACTCTTCGTCAATTTAATTTAAAAATGTAGAAAGAACTTTACATTAAAGTTAATTTCTTTTTTATCATTTTAAGCTTGTTCTAAAGTTAATTGAAATTCGATCAATTTGGGGACTGTATGTAGTGCACAATATCATCAATTTAATTTAGAAACCATATCAAGATTTTTTACATTAAATTAATTTTATTAACACTTTTTCTAATTTTAAACTAGTTTAATTAGACCAAAGCCTCTTACACGTAAACTTTTACAAAGGACTATGCTTCCATCTTATGGAAAATAAAAGACCACTCAAATGCGGATATTTTGATACCAACTTATTCGTCTTGAAAAATAGAACATTTGATAACATTGCGCCAATGTTGTGACTTTTATAATTAACTCACAATTAATGATATTATTTTTAAAATCGCTTACGGAGATTGTATGAGTAAGACAGAGAGAAAATACGTAAATAGACATGTATTACAGATTCCACGAAGTAAGGACATCAGCGGTGATAGGAAATGAACAAATAAAACCAGACAGGGTTGAACTAACCTAATTTTATCAGTTAATTTTTATATTTTGTTTTTTCTTTGTAGTATTTTGTAGTGTATTTGTTGGCATCGGCAACTCTTTAAAAAAAATAGGATAGGGATGCGGAAAAGATTTTTTTATATGCAAGATGTTAAATGTCTATTAACTGTTAATACAAAAATGCTTGTGAAATGTGTGTAGGTAATGAACCCGACGTAAAGGGTGATACTAAAAGATAATGTATAATTCTTAGAGTATCCCCTTTTACGCGCTCCACCTTCCCCTCACAGGCAGTGCCTGAGGACCTCATTACCTTCTATCCGCGAACTGTAGCTGAAAAAAATTTTTTATTGGCCGAAGCCGGTTTTTATATTTTTTTGGTAGCTAAAGTCGCCTTTTTGCTTTATTAAATTTTTTTCATGGCCGAAGCCGGGTTTTGTTTAATTTTTGTATTTTTTTGATAGCCGAAGCCGGGTTTTGTTTAATTTTTGTATTTTTTTGATAGCCGAAGCCGGGTTTTGTTTAATTTTTGTATTTTTTTGATAGCCGAAGCCGGTTTTTGTGTTATATATATTTTGATGGCGTTGTGTTTTCCCTTGCGTGACATAAAAAGCACTGTTAACTGAAATCTAATTTGCACCATTATATTTCTTCATGATTAGGTATAGTTCGATCAGCAGCGTCAACTACAGTCAACCAGTCTACCTTTTACATAATTAGGATACGTTAAGCCGTCACTCGAGTTCCCGTCGGGGTGAAAACTGCCCATTCTAAAAGGTGTTTATGGTAATTACGGTAAATTCTCTGAATCATCTGATATCTAGCTATGTATTTATTGCAAATTGTAATAAGTGAACAGTAAAAATTTTAAGGGAGGTCTGTTTTCAGATGTATGAAATAAGAAATAGTTATAAATGTCTTATGTTTGGCACTATTACACGATATTATTTTATATGATATCATTATTGGAATAAAATACGGAATTTTAATTCTACAATTTTATTGCGTACTACTACTGAACTGAGTCATAAATACATACACGTAAAGAAGCTAACCTAACCTAACCTAACATATAACCTAACCATAAAGGGTTTACCCTTTTCACTTAGTATTACTTCAAGCATTTTGTGTATCACTATAGCGTACGACAACAAACGTTCGGAAATATGTATATTAATAAACTGCCGTTTCGAAAATGACAACTTAATATAATAGAAAATATAATAGAAAAATATATTCATAGCAATTCGTACTGACAGACCCCCTAGCCACCCCAATAGGTTATTCAACTTTTTCATTAGAATTCAGGATTACGAATAGGTATTACGATTTACTGGAATTTTCAAAATTATTTAGTTTACCTGTAAGCGGATTAAATAAACTGGACGGCAATTCGAGTGTGGGATTAAGATACCTGCAAGTGTCGGACGGGAACTCATGTGTATTTTATAGTCATTAAGAATCCTGACGGGAATTCGTTTGTACCGGAATTGTTTACGAAATACCTGTCGGTCAGTTATTAAATGTACCTATTATAATTTTACTATTATAATATAGAAAACGTTATAATAAACTGCTATTACAAAATCACAAACTTATGTAAAGATATTAGATTGTCAATTGAGAGATGTACCTTTTTTACATAATTTGATTGCAATCTATCATATCTTTATACAACTGAAAAATATAATCCTATTATTTTGTTTCAACGAAACTGGTATTCATCGTATGTACAACTATATTCACAAGTCCGACTCTGTTTCACCGCAGCAGGTGGAGTCCTATTGAATGGTTAGATTTTGTAATCGAATCGAAAATTTCTGACAAATGAACTGATTTTGCGGGTCTATTAATTAAATTACAACATTGGCGCAATGTCATCAAATGTTCTATTTTTCAAGACGAATAAGTTGGTATCAAAATATCCGCATTTGAGTGGTCTTTTATTTTCCATAAGATGGAAGCATAGTCTTTTCTAAAAAAATTATTTTATCTCACTGTCGTCGAATCATTGACTCTTTATTATTATAATAGTGATCGAGACACCGCATTTGTTGCAGGAGCTGGAAAAACATCGGGTAACAGCCGTAGTTAGAGTTTGCGAACCGTCGTATAAAGTGGAAGAGCTGAACAACCACAATATTGAAGTCTTCGACCTAAGCTATCCCGACGGCACTTTCCCGCCAAATAAAATTGTCGACGATTGGTTCAAAATACTTAAAAATCAGTTCAATGACAATCCCGACTGCTGCGTAGCCGTTCATTGCATTGCCGGACTGGGTAGAGCTCCTGTTATGGTGGCTCTAGCTCTTATTGAGCTAGGACTTAAGTACGAGGAAGCGGTAGAGCTGATCAGAGAGTAAGTATATTCTTGATGTTAATACATTTTCTACACCCACATGTATATTATCCATTTTCTGCACAATTTACAGAATGTAAATGTAGGCTATTCCGGTTAACTGAACGGATATGATTTCATATACATCCTAGAACGTATATGAAATCCACCAATCAGCATTTGCGTTTAGTACCCGCCAACTAATCTTTTTTCAATTTCATAGAAACGTCAAAATAACTTGTCAAAATATTTCTATAGTTTTTAAGAAAAATATTAGTAAAAATGAGTGATTCCAGTGATGAATCAATAAATAATTTTCCACCAGATATTCGCTTAGCCGCAAAGGAGACGTATAACGTATAGAAACAGAATAAATTGAATATTTAAGGGTACTCCTGACAAACGTCAGTTTTTATGAAATACATTTGACGTTATAGATAGATGATTAGTATATTCATCGGTAGTCCAGTGGTAAGTATCCCAGCCTCTCACGCGGTAGATCAGAGTTCGATTCCCCGTTGGGAAATTTTTTTTTAAATTCTAATTTTATTTCTAAATAATAATAAAATAATAATAATAGTAAAATTATTAAAAATTTTTAATTTGAAGTTATATTATAGTTTAATAAAATGTTTATTTTCTAGATTTTTTCTTAAGTGGGTCGTAGAAAAAATATATTGTTCGACTCGTGTGGATTGTCCATATCGCTCTCGGACGATTGAGTACTCCTCCTACGGCGTCGTGCTCAAACTTCGTCCTCGTGCGATAACTTCGTCCTCGTGCGATATGGCCATCATATCCACACTAGTTGCACAAACTACTATTAAAACGATCAATTCTATTTATATCTGTTTTTCAAAATTTCGTTTGAAAATATGTACTTTTACTGGTGGGCGAAACTAATTTTTCATTATTGTGGTGCATTTATATTTTTAAATGTGGTTATTTTCTAGGAGTTCGTTATTTACTTCCTGTCAGACTAACGATTAATTTTGTCTGTTCATACTTATAGTGGAGTGACTGAAACGAATTATTCATGGGAAGCCATAAACAAACAATTAAAAAATGTTTATGGCCTGGTGTTCGTAGTTCAAAAGCAACGAAATTACGGTCCGTACTCAATAACATATTTTGTAAAATTATAATTTGGTAAGATGAAATTAGAAGCCTTAAATTATTGGCAAAAATTTGAGACGAATATAATGTTTGAATGTATTCTGAAGAAAATTAGGCGAAAACAGCAACGCTTATGAATACAATAATATTTAATTAATTAAATTCTAAGCAATGTTCGGTCAATTTCAAATTCACGGCTTGCAGTGATCTAGTTTGCTACTTCACTTTAAGTATGAACGGACTATACCAATAATATTTGCCGAAACTAATTACATTGAGTTAACCTTCGCTAGGGCTTCACACGAGGTCAATTCTGAAAAAAATTGTCTCGTCTCGCGGAATCTAGTTATTATACAGGAACCTAAGATAATTGGAGACACAATACATATATGTATCTGTAGAGTAGGGAGGGTGAGCTTAGGCCCACAGCACCCGTTGTACGTCCTCCCGAGTAGTTGTCCTCCTAGGTCATCTTCCATCCTGTCCTTTCCAGGAAGGTGGACAGGCCACTAAGAGATATCTCCTTTATATCGGCAGGTGTAGGCCAAGACTCACAGAACACACTCTCATTGACGATAACTCCGGGCACTCGCATAAGACATGCCTGACAGTTTCGTCTTCCTGTTCACACATCCTACATAGAGGTGTTTCCACTAGCCCCATTGTATGGAGGTGTTTCCTTAGCTGACAGTGGCCAGTCAGAAATCCTACTGTTAAACGTAGGTTTTTACTGGTCATCGCCAAATATTTCTTCGGCGCCAGCTTCTCAGGTTGATCCTGACACGACTGCATCCCTTAATTTCATCCCATCTATTTAGGGATTGAGCATGGGAGTAACGTTTAGCTAGTTCCGCAATTACCGAAGTCGTCAGGCCGTAGGTGTCGCTGGGTCCTAAAAGTCTTAATCCAGCCGCTTCCCTGGCTAAATAATCGGCAAAGCGGTTACCTTTACTCCTGTCGTGCTCTTTAACCCTCTTCAGGATAATATTGTTATCTACCCAGGCACTTGATGGCACTCTAATACTAGCCCTGATGTAACACGTTGTTAGTTCAAGGCTAATAGGGCTTGTCTGCTGTCAGTGCAGATTATTATGTTTTTGCCAGAAATTCCTTTTCTGGTTAGTTCTTTTGTGGCAATTGAGATATCAGCCAGTTCTGTTTGTACCACGATGATATTTTTTCCCATTCCCCACTTAGTGATCTGGAGTAGACTCCACATCCTGAGCCTTCTTTGATTTCTGTGTATATCCGTATTGCATTTGCAGCATCTGACTCGGTATTCTGTACATAATTCTGAATTTTATAATTATCAAAATCATAAATTGTTTCTAAAATCTAATTTTTCTATATAACCAAGTAAATGGATATTTACCATCTCCATTATGTATACAATTGTTCTTCAAAGCAAAGCTCTACTTTGAAAAAAATACAGGGACGTACAAAAAATGTCCCCAGATGTGCGAATAGAAAAACTTGTCTGAACCTTTTTATCGTTTTTTATTAAAATTTGTTTTAATCAAGGTTGACAATATTTCGTAGTAATCAATATCTTTGTACTAAATTAGAAATTCCCTATCGAATTATTTTGCGTATTTCCTTGTGCCGCTTCCCATTATTTCATTTAAAACATTATGTTAATCTATATTTAACTTGATATTCCAAAATCATGCGATTTGTCGTTTTAATTATCTTCTGTCTGTTCTATAAAAATTATTTTATAATTTGGTCGGATGATCTTTTGTTCTATAATCATTAAAGGGGAAAGCTGAAATTCCAAAATCAATGACGTAGATTAATTAATAATTAACCCATTATAAACTCCATTATGAGAGAATATCGATCAGATTATGCTCAGTGTGTCTTCTATTACCAACAGCCATTTTAAGAAATGAACACCTGCAGTTGGATAATGGACAACGATTCCCATTTACGCAATTAAAAAGTATGTTGTTGAGTGACGGCCAAGAAAATAAAAATCTCATTATTTAATTAAGCTGTTACTTATTATTCCACCCAGTCTGATCCAGAGAAACGCCTTCACATAAACACACAATCCAGACAAAACATTTTTTTTTGGATAACTCTTTTTGTATTTTTTTTATAATACATTAGGCGTCTCAAAATCAATATGTATTAAAGAGTCTGCGAGTCCTACAAAGAGATTTGTAAAAATAAATCGAGAAGTTTTTTTATTTAAATCACATCAGATTTAAAGGGTGTTTTTAGAATATAAATAAATTTCTTGATAAATAGATCGATTTAAAATTTCACTAATAAAACCGGTTCGTTAATAATATTGTACTAAAAATTAATAAACAACGTGTGACTCACGTATTTACATATAATTAACAACTACAATGATATACAGTGTATCCGTAAAGTATGGATTACATTCATTATTTCCTAAACCGAGAAATCTTTTAAAAAATTTTATTTTAAAGGTTCTCCATTGTACAAAATTTCATTATACACGGTGATCCGACTAATACCGGGTGTCCCATTATATGTTCCGGTATTTCAAGAGCTTATAACTTTTAAATGATTGAAGTTTTTATTGAAATATTTCACAATGATACAAGGTTTGTTTGGACTCGTCAGTTTTTTTCTCACCTCTGGTTAACAAAAAAGCAAAATAGTGTTACTTTTTTAAATTTGAATTGTTTGCTTTTTTAAATGTTAACACTGTATATTTTCTGATGAAAGTAAAGCCACTTCTTTCAGCTATCTGCCGCACAATGAATTCAATTGAAGCAAGTAGATATACTAAGCGAGTCCTAGGCCAGCGAAAATGCGCATGCCCTCCTGAAAAGCTCACCAAACCCATGATTAAAATAGTACAGGTTAGTCCAGTAGCAGTTCGCGCATAAGCTTTTATTAGAAATATAGTGCCCAATGAGAAGTGGGGTTTAAAGGCAACCATCTTGTCGCGCAAAGCCAATTACAATCGAGGCGCTAGTTTTTAAAACTACAATTTATATTTATGTATATTTATATTCAAGTAATAATTAATGCAAAAATTTACTTTTATTAGTATTAAAAATTATCATAATATAAAGTTTACAAAAATGTATTTTATTACCTATACATTACAAATAGAAGTATTTTTTAACAAATTGGAATTTAAAAAAAGTATAAAGTATAAAAGTATAAAAAAGTTTTTTAGGATAGGATCAATGAAAATTGAAAATAATTGTAAATTATTAATAAAATTTTTTATTTTAAAATTAGAAAACTTTTTAATGTGGTATAAAATAACATATTTTTTAAAAATATAATGTTACAATATTTAAAAAAATAAGTCAACATGCTACATACTAGTAATTTTTTTTCTCAGTTTTAATAATGTACATTAATATATCTAAATCTTAAGAATTTACATTAAATATATAACATTTTAACAAACAGTACATGCTTTAAAATAAAACACACACATAAATGTATAGCAAAATGGCCGCCTTTAGCCCCCTGCGCAACAGATTTTTATTTTGGTTCCAAGGTCAAGCGCTACTGGACTAACCTGTACTATTTTAATCATGACCAAACCCACCCAACCACCTACCCCCAAATTTTGGCCCACCCCCAAATTGCGACGTCAAACATCAAGTGCTACGTCAAACGTAACGTGTCACGTCAAATGTTACGCCAAACGTCACGTGCCACATCAAACGTTCCATGCCATGTGGCTAACGTGTGGGTTTGATGAGCTTTTCAGGAGGGCATGCGCATTTCCACTGGCCTAGGACTCGCTTAGTATATCTACTGAAGCATAGAACTAAATTTTTTTGTGTAAAATGTTACAGTTTATCTTTGAAGATAAGTTGTCATTTCCCAATAATAAGATTTAGATAAAAAGTAAACGGATGAGGTACAATACCGTGGTTATATTTTGAGATCATTTGTAGATATTTATAGGAATTCAAATGGAATAACGAAAAATACACAACAACGTTATGTTTTTGATTTAAACTTAGCTAAGACACCTTGTAGATTATGCATGTTAATTGTTACTATGCGAGATTAGAATAGTGCAATTATATGGAAGTGAAATTCAAGAACTTGCCAATAATTTATATTCAATAACATTTTATTATAACTACGTAAATAATCAATTTTTAGTATCAATTTATTTGCTACAATGTAATTGTTTAGCAGTGCGGTTACAAATTTATATCTATAAAAGTATTGAAACGACCCATTTTTATGATACAAATTTTGAGATAAACAATGTCCAAACTTCTAAATTCCAGATCCCAACGTACCAGCTCCTTAATAACTTTTTGCACCTAGTAAAGTTCATGTTTTTTTTCTACTGAATATTATTTCAATGATCCCCATAAAATTCAATAAGATTAAGGCCAGGGTATTAGAGTGCAAGCCTTCGAGCTTCGTGACCTTGAGTTTTTCGAATCAAGTGTATTTGTCAAATTTTCTCGGCTCTATATGTTCAAAACCTTTCACTTTTGAATTGAATTTCATGAAATAAACAGTGTGCTTCACAATGTCACAGGTACAAGATACATTACTAGTATAATTGCTAATTTTTTGGCATTGATCAAACTGTAAAATGACGCCATCAGTTTGAAATTGGGTCAAAGTACAACAAACTAGTTTGATTGATTTAGGAGCGCTCCTATTCGTATTAAACCAGATTGATGAAACTGGCGTTTTCATTGGTCACTGCAAATCCCCTCCAGAAAATGCGTCCAAATAAACAACTACTATTGGAAATTCAAATATTTCAAACCACACAAAAAGATAAAGAAATCGACTAATGATTCAAACGATTCAATCTAAATGTTGCTGCATCCATTCGCATATAATTTTTAAAATCATAAGGGTTATGATTTTTTCATTCATTTTTTATCAAATCTATAATGTTATTAGCTTCACTAGCAACATTGGTTACTTGGTTTGTTTTCTTGATCCATCCCCTAGTCCATATTCTCTTCTGCTTTTTTTAGTCTCTTGTTTAGCTTTAATTATTTTTTGGTAAAAAACCATGCCTAATTCTGCTATTGATGATGAACACACAACTTTCTCTCCACCTTCCAGTTTCATTGTATTAACAAATCAAACAAACTCGAAAATCAATAAATTTTTAACCTCAAAATTGACATTGAGTCAAAAGTCAAACTGATGAAAATAGAGACTTGCGTCTAGCCGGACCGTTTAATTTTGTAGGCCGCATGCACGCATGCGCATTTCATGATCAGTTAAAACAGGTCATTGGTTAATTTTTGAAGAAGAGGAAGGAAAAATAACCATTCCATTCACCCTTACCCTTCTGTATAGCTTCTTCGATGATTTTCCTTGCCCTTCTCGATAAATTAGGAGGCAAACTGATCATGGAATGCGCATTCGGGCTACAAAATTAAACGGTCCGGTTAGACGCAAGTAAAATAGAGTCGGGCATCAAATTCGCAATGACGTCACCAGTTTGATGGTTTGATCAAACTCGGCTTGCTGCTAATTTGACCGAGTGTCACAGCGCTAAAGAGAATCTAGCGTTTTTACATACATAAAATATACCTCCACAGGTAGCATAAAGCAAATTCAAAGAATTTCGTTTAGATTGTAGATGGAATTTGGTAAAGGTGCATTATTTAATGATTTAAAATCTCTAAAGACTGTTTGAAAGTGACTTTCTGACATAATAAAGATCATTTTCTTGCAACTCTCATTTTTGGCATCGCTTTTCTGATAAAATCGCACTGATTTGTAAATCTTTATGACTAACATAACCTCATTTATCATACTGTGTGTTATACTCACCACACGGATATTCAATTTTGGTGTAAAATCATTCAAATATGCAAAATATTGAAACAATTCCGTGATTAATTTCCTGCAGCTGTTTTAATGCACGACACTATGCTTATTATGTTTTGTTAAACTTTTTTAAACAATTATTTTGTGGTAGCTAGACGTAAAATAATTGGAAAAAAACGTTGATCATTATATTATGTTTATTCAAAGTACGTTGCTAAAAAATACAGTATTTACAAATAGATACATGACGTGTACACTTCATGTGACTTTATTATTTAAGGATTTTAAAGGAATGTCAGTATTTTCATTTCAATAATTTGGATTGCTTCCAATATTTCAAAATTTAAAATTTCTGGTTTTAAAATTTTGATAAAACAAATAAGTCTTACTTTAATAAAATCTGGGTATTCGCAAATTTTTTTTGTTTGAATAATCAAACGTTAATCTGGTAGCGAGGTATCTTAATAAAGTATGTTTTTCAGTTTTATAAACTAAATTTCATTCAAATTTTAAATGCTTAAGTCTTTGTTGACTCTTCTAATTTTAGATTTCGTCTTGCCCCTTCGTTCTGGTCTAATTACAGCAAAAATTCAAATTTATTGAATATTTTTCTTGGAGCCACTAACTACTCACGGGTTATTAATAGAAATCCCGAGACAAGTTGGCTAAATATGTAATGTTTATGGACTACATTAACGTGTCTGCAAATAGCATTTTACTTATAATCCAGTTAATTGTTGCTAATAAAATAACAATTCCTTCCTCTTTTAGTTAAATTAGATCAACCTAGTTAATTATTTTAATGGTTTTCGTATTTTTTCGTGGGAGTCAATAAAAACGACAAATATTTGTGCAGTTGATTCAAGGACTAGGCCTAATTTATTACATCAAGTTACGATAATGTTTTTTTCTTAACACATTTGATATAAATATGTTATTTCAAACGAAGATAGCAACAGTAAAAACCTGAGCGATCCTTTTTGCATATGAAAACTACAAATGTAGTTCTTTTTGGTCACTCAGTTGTACCTTTATTTTGTTCTCCGTATTTTAATGGTTGAACAAAGTTGATAAATCGAATGATAAGACCATGGAGACTAGATAAGCTTATACTGTCTAAAATTATGAGGGCGTCAGTGTTCCATTTGTACCAGAACGGTAGGGATAAGGTGGGAGTTTACTGTAGGAATAAATTCTCGACTCTGTTCAAATGTTCTGTAACTATACATTGCCACTTCTTTGGAAAACTTGAATACTTGCGATAGTTTGATTTTGACTTTGGAGCTAATAAAAGAACATTTATTATTATTATTATTATATATATAGATTTGTAATAAATCGTAAAATTATCTTATATTGTTGTCTTATTATTTTGTAATTAAAATTAATATTCATTAGTAATTACTTTGTGGTATTTTCTTACTTGTTTATTATTAACTAACGACTTTAAACATACTATCACATTACAAATAAGTTTTTGACTAGATAAAAGTAACCTCATCGGTTAAAAAAGTCGTAATTAACACTAAATTAAGACACCTACATATCAGGAGATAATACAAAATATTGATAATCACTTATGAAATGTTATTATTTTCGTGAAGAGATTGCAATAAAAACGTTGAGTCTAGTCATGGGACTGCCGACAGAAGTGAAAACACCAATAAATGAATACCCTTTAAAAACCTTATCGTAAGCCAGTTCCTATACTTATAGCTCAAGGAAAGCGTGACGATGATTTATGCAACACTATATACGCTTCATTGTTAATTGTGTTGCATAACCAAAAGTATTGTGTGTTGCATAAAAGCGTGACGATGACGAAGACGAAAAATCCATGTTTTTTCTTCACCCAAAAAACGCGCCTAAAGAAGTTTTCACTTCAAATAAAAATTATCAGACACAATTTGTGTTTATTTAAGTACAAGGCTGATAAGTCTAATTACCAGGGCCGGTTTTAAGGAAGCAGCTACCCGGGACCCACACATACAGGGTGTACCAATTTTACGACAAAGTTCGGTATATGGGTTATTTTAAGAGATATCAAAAAATGTTATTGAGAAAATTTGTAGATGTCTTTAAGGTGCATACAGTAAAAACGCTGAAGCTTTTCCATCACGTGACTGTTACGTCAGCAATATTGTTCATATGAATTAAATCAAAACTTGTGTCAACTCAATAGGAATAATCGTTATGACTAATATTCCAAAGGTCGGCGTTTTACGAATTGGTAATTAAACAAGAAATGTAACTTTTTTTATTGTATTTATTTTATATATATGGTTAACATCGACATATTTATTAAAACTATCAATATACTGGGCGAATAAGTTACAAAATCCAAAATTAATATTAACCATGCTGGCTTATTAGTGGAGAGCTGATTTTTTGTAGGATATCTTGTATTTTATATAAGTATAGTAAAATTAATACCTATTTAGAGGTACCAGCCGTTTTAGTAACTTAACGTATGCGGCTTCTTGAACCATCTGACATTAACATGAAATCAAAATTTGACGTAACTTCAAAAACGTGACATCTAATAAATTAGTTACGACGTTCATTTTTGTTGGTAATTTTTTGTTTCAACCGATTTATTAATAATAAATAAGGATGGTCTTATTCTAAATGGGTATAAAATTTACTATACATACAATTTATGAAGTTCATGAAACTGACGTAATGTTTAGTCTACTGACAGGGTGTCCTCTAAAACTTTTAAAATAACACTTTCTAAACTGATTTTATTAGAATAATTTTTTTTGGATGGGCTATAGATTGTAAATAGAATAAGATTCCCATACAGCTTGAAGGTGGACGTTTCGATAAATATATTACCATCATCAGGGCAACACATCAAATGGAAACCCTCATATTAAAAGTAAAAAACAGAAATATCCGCAAAAGACATCAAAAATAAAATGTAAACACATATAGGTACTAGAAACGAAAAAACACATCAAATATGACAAATCTTGCTTTATTGTTCATCCATTTCGGAATCTGAGCTGTCTTCACTAGTATTCATTATCACTGGTTCAATATGTATGTTCACCAAATTTCGTTCTCGAGTAAACCAGTCTTCGATTATTTTTTCGGTATGCCTAACACAATTATCCCAAACATTTGCACTACAATTTTCCAATGCTTCTTTCCACATACTCAAGACCCTTTCATCGCCGTATCCGTCTCTGCCAATATACTTATTATAATATGTTTTGCAGTGGGCCCAAATAAGCTCAATGGCATTAAATTCGCAATGGTAGGGCGGTAGCCTTAAGACTTCATGACCATGTTTTCGGAACAATTCATCAACAACATATACATTTTCTTTCCGGTTCATTTTAGCAATTTGTAATAGTTCAGGTCTTGAGAGGTTTTCATTAAAGTCAATATTGTTGGCTTTTAACCAAGAGATAATTTCATCTTTTTTTGACGAAGTGGAAGGTTGCTTTTCTGCTAGTATACTATGATAAGGCGCATTGTCCATTACCACTAACGACGGTTCTTCTAAATTCGGAATTAACTGTGTCGTAACCCACTTTGTAAATATTTCACCGTTCATTTCACCGTGGTAATCTGACGACGATGATTTAGAGGAAAACACTAAGCTGGCATCTTCCACAAATCCTTTGGATGAACCAGCAAGAACAATAATAAAACGTTTACCGTCATAACCTCCTGGTTTACGTACACTTTTAACATTACTGTCCTGCCAAGAACTTAATTTAGTTCCTTTTGCATACATCCATGTTTCATCTAAAAATTTAATTTGTCTTGAAAAAACACTATCACTATTTTCTCTATATTTTCGAAGGAAGCATGCTCTTTGGCTAGCAATATTTGTTCGTTCTATTAATGCTCTTCTGTTATCTTCCTTTTTATATTTAAATCCCAAATGTTTCAATAATACCAATAAAGAGGTATTTCCAACAGAAAGAATTTCCTTATTTTTTAGTTCATCATTTATGGTTTTAACAGTAACATGTTTCCCTGAAAAAATAAGAAAATTTAAATTATCATTATCTCAAACAAAAAAAAGATTTTTTTATATTTACTTCATACTAAACTTGAACACAAATTTTTTATTTTCAGATTTTTTTATTATTTGTACCAAATAATGTATAGAACAACTCCGTATGTGACATCAAAAAATTTAAATTAGAAAACTAAATTGTGAAACACAATCTACACTCAGAACATTCAAATTGGTAAACATTTATGGACAGTACTCAACTTAGAAATCAGCACATGTAGAAACACATTCAAATTAAAAATATGCACAACTTTCTGTATTCTAAAGCTTTCATTACTCATAACTTCTATAATCAAACTTACGTTAAATTACCTACTAGTTTTCTAAGATTTTCATATACCACACTATAAGCTGCTGGTGAAAAATCTCACTGTATGGATAATACTACATGCACTATGATGTGTAATCTTAATTATTAAGGTACTATGATTTCACTTCTCTTCTATTTAAAGTGTAAGCTGACTGTAATGTAAGGCTTAAGAACTCCCATGTTCTTGTATTATTGTTTCACATGTTTGTTTACTTACTTTGTTCATACATATTATATAAGGTATTCCGTACTGCCATTTTGGTTCCCTCGGGTAAATCCTCTGTTTTTAGTTTTAATAGAGGTGTTTGACTGAGTGACGTTGGGAAAGTTGGAATATTTTTCTTACTTTTTTTAAGGGAACATACCGTTTTCACAGATATTTTCAATGCAGTTGCCACTCTCTGAAATATAATATTGAATAGAAATGTCCTTAAATAGATGTTAACTTTAGTATAATACCTCCTGAACAGATGAAATAGGTTGAAAGGGTCCGCCGTTGTTTTTTTCCATCTCAAAATATTCAATCAAGTTCATAACAAACTCCTGTGCTCGTGAATTAAGCCACTTTCCAGACATTTTCTGAAAATAACTGTTGGTTAATTTACCGTTACAAGTACAATCAGACACTTGATTCATGCAAATTTGAAAATTCTGCAGAGATTTACAAATTGTAGAGAATTATAAATACTATTTACCACCAATAAGTAGTAAAATAAGCATTGTAATATTCCCGTCTCACGGCATTTTAGGTGTTATGAAATGTCAAAAGTTTACAAGTTGTTAATGTAATAAATTAGTACTTACCAATGTTAAATGGAATAAAAAGTCAAATTAGTTCTTACAAGAACTGATTTTAACAATTGATACACTTTGAATCCAAAAAATCGCTGAAAACAAGTCAGCAAACTAACCTCAAATGCGGTAGTGTCAAATTCAAGTTTTAGTAGGATCAGTTATTCACGTTACGTCAATTATATCGTTGTCTCTTTTTACGATTAGTACGGCAAATTTATAGAAACTATTACGTTTGTCTTGTAGTTGGTCTTGTGTAGAAGACAATCGATCGAACGTTGTTATGTTTGATTTATATTGATAGAAGAAGATAGAATGTAGAAAATATGTGCTGCATAAATCGTAGATTGGATCACGTGATGGAAAAGCTTCAGCGTTTCTACTGTATTTTAAAATTATCTAGAACTATTGAGTGTTGAATAACTCTGTTACAAACCAAACATATGATTTTTTAAATGGAAACCACTGTATATTTTACTGAATTCGGATTGCTCACATTATTTTGAAGCTTTTGATAAAATGTTTTGCTACGTTATACAGAGTCCTTTAAAAGGTATGTACACTTTTATGTGAAAAAAGTATGTAAATCAACGCTCGGTATCTTACTGTACGTTGAAGAAAAAAAAAATTTTGCCCAACAGAGTTTCGTAATATAATGCAATATCTCCGTATTCGATGAAATTTTAATTATTTTCTCTTTCCTTTCCTGTATCTTATAGCACAAATAGATTCTTCGGTTAGGTAAATTTTATTTTTGTTGAGCTTTCCCTATACCCAAAGTTTATAAAAACAGAGTTATTGTAATATTTATTGTAAACCATTACATTTTCTCAGTAAGTGACAAAATTTGACATAAACGTGAGTCGTTTACCGTTTGTATATTTTATTTCTTAAAAATAGCAGTAATTGTCGCCTGCATTTTATAGTTTTCTTAAATAAAGTGAGAAGTATTTAAGATGAATAGTGTAAATTTTTATTTTTTCATCCGAAGAAGTTCCACTTAATCGATCTATTAACGTTAATATACTGACAAATAATGTTAGTCAATCATTTGAACTTAGTCTGCAGCAGTAATTTTATCAAATACGGAGATATTGCATCAGATTACGAAACTCTGTTAGGCAAAATGAAATTTTTTTCTTTAACGTACAGTAAGCTACCGAGCGTTGATTTACCTACGATTTTCACACAAAAGTGTCCATACCTTTTAAAGGACTCTGTATAACGTAGCAGAACCTTATATCAAAAGCTTCAAAAAAATGTGAGCAATCCGAATTCAGTATAATATACAGGGGTTCCCATTTCAAAAATCAAATGTTTCGTTTGTAACTCTGTATAGTTCGAGATAATGTCAAAATATGGACCTTAAAGACATCTACTAATTTTCTTGATAACATTGTTTGATATCTCTTAGAATAACCCATATACCGAACTTTGTCGTAATATTGGTACACCCTGTATATAAAAAATATATTTTAATACTCAAGTTAATTAAAAATTGACTTCGATCTATGGGTCAAGAGCGTTCGAATCATCTTTCTATAATGAGCATTGAACACGATGTCTTGAAGCAACTAGATATGTCCAACATAATCAATAAATTTTGAATTCAAAGTCTAGAAAATTGCTGTTCAATGTCTCTTGACTTGTATTAATTAAATTAATTGGAAATGAGAAAAAATATTGTGTTATTCAGTATTTTTTTAATAGAAACTACCACTTTGAGTTAAATTTATATTTTTAAATGAATAAAGTCAAAATTAATTGATAGATAAAACATCTATATGTATTTGGTAAATTTTTTTAACCCAGATTCAAGGTTCTTCACTTTATGGTGACTTTGCATGCAAAATAAAATTGACTGAAAAATAGGCTGATGCCACAACCCATAACCCATAAATCATGCTATTTATAGTTACATTGATGTATTAGAGCGATAGGGTAACATTTTCCTTTTAGAAATCCTTTTATTTTTCCTTTTTATTAGTCACTTCGTAAATAATCTAAGGTATACGGAAAAAAATTAAGATGAAAAATGATATAGTCTACATTTAAGGTGTTCGGCATTTTACTTCATGTTGTTTTGTTATATATAATACCCCAGTCAAAGAAATAAGTGCATTTGGTCTGTGGGCCAGTTTATACTGTAACTACTGTAAATGTAACTCAATACGGTTATTTCAAGTTGATATTTTTTGTGCAAATTTGTTGGATTGTTTTTAGCTAAAATGAGCATATCCTAAGCTGAAAAGTTGACAAATATTAATTCTTTACTTACCTTTATTTATCATATGTTTATACTAAATTGTTTAGTTTGAAATTAAATTTATTTAAGCACGTTATTCCTATCCAAATTGAACAATATTAACATTATCAAAATACTTAGTTAGCTCCTTTACTAAAAACTAAAGAGGATAGACCTTAGACTTAGATAATTTCCGCTATATCTTTTTCTTATACTGTAGCTGTATATATCCAGCATACATATTTTAGCTTCACTGCGATTCTCATCTTTTCTGGATTCCACTCATCAAATTTTCCAGATATTCTCCAACTACTAGTTATTCTCGGATTTAATTTTGAACATTTTTGCATTGTATTATTCCTCATATATTCGCACTAACTTTTGTTACAAATTAATATTGGCATTTTTCACCTTTTTACACTACAATACTGAACCTGTTCGTTTTTCATTATCCTGGATATTTGTATTAATATTCCACGAATTTTTAATTTAAAATCCTGGGTAAATAAACCGTGAATATTCCTAGTTATACTGCGATTGATTTGCCTGTAATAAAATCCACTTTGAAATTGACCTATTATATTTTTCTGACCTTTGTTGTTATCCAAGTCAGTATTTCTAGCTTGTTTAAATAATATTTTGCCGAGCACAAATTTTATACAGTTCTTGATGTAGATTTTTTATATATATATATTTGCAGCGTTTGGTGCTAAATCAGGGACAAGTTTTTGCAGCTTGTTGCTCTTCAATTTTTTCCGTCGTTCAATCCTCATTTTTTTAGAATTATTGCTTATGCAGTTTAAAAGGTCATAGTAAGGAGAATTGATGAAATTTGTACTATTAATGTTTTTAGGTAATTTTAAATATTTCAATATAAGAATCAACAGGTAAATTCTTCAACGAAATCATATTATTTAAAAAAAAATAAAGATAAACTGTAAAATTAAATCATAGTACAGTAAAGATGATAATAAAAAGTTCAACTTAATCTAAACTACAAAACGAATAAAAATATATATATATATAAATAAAAACGCTAAGCGTTATTATCTAGAAATTCCTTTATACAGAGTCAACAATAATCTATTTTTGGGTGAGAATTCTTGAAATCGTAAAATTAATAACTGATAATGAATAAATATGCATTAATTGATATTAAATATAGAGGAACTTGGGATTGGCGCCTATTTCAGTACAAATAGCGGATATAGCGACCAGCAAGTTAGCTGGTGAAGTTTTAACTACTGGATTTCTTATTATCAGCACAATCCAATGAACGCCACATTGGAATACAACAAAAATCACTCTACGAAGAACCAAATACTAATTTAACACTTTTTGGAAAACTAAATAAAACTAAAACTAACGTTACAAAACCTATACCTACTCAACAGGTATACAATTTGTAGGTATTAAAAAGGATTAACAGTGACTCTGTCTTAATATATGGTTAATTTGGAATATTTTGAACATGACAGTACAATGTTGAATTCTGCCACTGTGTAATATGGTAATAATTAGCGAAGAAATGCCTTCCTTCGGCAAGCAACGTTTCCTTAACGCACTACTGAATTTATAAATATATATAATATTTATTCTTTCGACCTTATTATTAAAAAAATTCCTGATGTATAGTTTCGGTCTTACGTTTTCATAAACGTTTAGGTAGTAGTGAAAGTATTTACAGACAGGGACGTTATTACTTTAACCCAGTTTAAAAGGGAGCGTTTTGCGCATTGTTATGACTTATTCACGCTGAATTAGCTTTTAAAAACATTAACAGTTTTTAATACTATGTATGTGTACATAAATGTGAAATCGATGTAGAGTTATTTGTAACACAATGGATCAAGGATATATTTTTTTTGTAACGTTGTACAGTCATTACTAAATAATACTTTGTATCATTAAGCTACATAATCCAAGTTAATGCTGGATCATGTGTAATTATTTTGTATATATTTGACTGACAGCATTTTCTAACGCGACTAAAGTGTTTTCTGTTGATTTTACTAATTCATGGTATTATTTTTTTTTTCAGAAAACGTAGAGGTGCAATCAATGCCAAACAGCTGGCATATCTGGAGAAATACCGTCCGAAATCCAGACTAAAATCAAAGAACGGACACAAGAATTCTTGCTGCGTTCAGTAAATATCTCTCTTAATATGTGTTCAAACCATGCAACAGGGCACTTAATTTAAAAAAAAATTATTTCGGTATCATGAGTGTGAAATATACGTAATTGCTTACTTTTAAAAAATGAATTATAAATAATTATATTTTAACCTATAATAAAACGTTCACAAGACGGGAATTTAACTTGAATGATGTCGACCATACGACCATAATTGTTACTGGCATATATGGTTATAGAAACAACGGTGAAATCGGCCATGACAAGTGAAAGTTACGTGCTCGTATTTAAAAACAAATACCTGCAGAAGATGCAGTAGGTACCAAATTGCTTTTCTGACTACTTATAAGATTTCCGTAAAACAACATAAAAACTTATTTATTTTATTAAGATTTCAATTCGCAAAAATACTCTGTAATTACTGATTATCATCAAATACCCAATTTGTGAATGTTTCTAAAAGGCCGATACATTTATTTGACATTGTAATTTAATTATTTTGTGTTTGCTTTGATTTCAGATATTGTCATTTATGCAACCAGTTTGTCATGGGTTAAGGATTATGTCCAATTTATTCTAAATGATGCAATTAAAATAACATGATCAAAGTTGAAACTAAATATTCTTAATTTTTAGCCTCTGATGTACTGTTTTAAATTTAGCGTATTTTTTAATTTAGTAGCTGAAATTGTTTTTTGTTTTGGGGGAAAATAAATGTATTAAATGTTAAAAAAAATGTCATTATTGTGTACCAACTACTACTTAATATTTAATTGATCAACTATTTTATAAATGTTATTTATTTAGATTCTCTCCTAAATCTTTTTAGTGATGGAATTTGACGAGTACATACTAGTTCTATATATTTTTTGTTTTTAGTTTTCTTTTTTTTCTTCAATTTAATTAAGTTTTGAAAGCAGCTTCTGTTTATCTATTATATTTTACAAACCATATTGGATTTAGTACCAAAGAACACTAAACCATGTTTGGTTTATTTTTGAATTAGTATTGTTTGATACTAAACCCCATTTTAAAATTGTCTTTAATGCTACTAAAATGGTAAATTATATTTTATAAGTATATTACAGTCATTGATCACTTTAACGTTCACATTTTTTATGTAGATTTCTGGACAAATATATTTTATTATTATGAGTAAAGTGTTTTTTTATTTAAACTCCCCATAATCCCTAATCAAAGAAAAATAAACACAGTTAACTAAGAAAAATGAGTGTGCTTCAGACCACACAACTCAAGTAAAACTTCTTTCGATCCTATTTTAAAAATTTGCTCAAGTAAATTGAAGAAACGCGAGGCCGAAATACGGAAGAGTAACAAGGAAAAAGGAACGCTGCATATGACGCTGCGACGCCAGCAACTAGTATGAGATACGCACTTACCTTCGTGATTCATTATCAGTTGATTGGGTCTCACTAGGTTTAAAATTTTGCTTTGAATATGTTGTCACAACTCACTTTTTATGCACAATTTCCGTAGTAATGTCTTCTTAGTTGATGGTCCTGGAGCACCGCTAGGTGGTAGAATTCTCCAAGCTCTTCCCTCCTTCTGTTGATTTCATGGACGCAACAAGACCTTTTTGATTTTTTTTCCTGCTCTTCTGCACTCGGCAATGTGAAAAAAACGAAAAACGTCGGATGAACTACTTGATATTTTGCTGGTTCGAATTTAACTGAAAACTCAAAAAGAACGCACCGCTTCGCTCACTTAGGCGGCTCGGCGCGACGCGTATTTTGTCGCCACAGTAGTTTACATGTATTTAAACGATAGTCCGCACACTTAAGCGAAGCGGCGTGGCTCGACAAAATGCATTGTAGCTTGCATCTCCTCCGAAGCATTCAGGCAGCGCGACGAGGCAGCAAAATTCATCTTCGGAGCATTTCGGAACCTCCGGTAATGTACGAAGAGCTACCTGAGAGAGTCCACGTGTTAGTATGTATGCATCTTTTCTTCAGACATCCTAAAGTATTTGAAAAACTTTTATATCCAGCTTCAAATCTGAAAATAGGTGGTGGAATTCTCCAAGCTCTTCCCTCCTTCTGTTGATTTCATGGACCTTTTTGATTTTTTTTCCTGCTCTTCTGCACTCGGCAATGTGAAAAAAACGAAAAACGTCGGATGAACTACTTGACATTTTGCTGGTTCGAATGTAACTGAAAATTCAAAAAGAACGCACCGCTTCGCTCACTTAGGCGGCGCGGCGTGACGCGAATTTTGTCGCCACAGTAGTTTACATATATTTAAACGATAGTCCGCACACTTAAGCGAAGCGGCGTGGCACGACAAAATGCATTGTAGCTTGCATCTCCTCCGAAGCATTCAGGCAGCGCGACGAGGCAGCAAAATTCATCTTCGGAGCATTTCGGAACCTCCGGTAATGTACGAAGAGCTACCTGAGAGAGTCCACGTGTTAGTATGTATGCATCTTTTCTTCAGACATCCTAAAGTATTTGAAAAACTTTTATATCCAGCTTCAAATCTGAAAATAGGTGGTGGAATTCTCCAAGCTCTTCACTCCTTCTGTTGGTTTCATGGACGCAACAAGACCTTTTTGATTTTTTTCCTGCTCTTCTGCACGCGGCAATGTGAAAAAAACGAAAAACGTCGGATGAACTACTTGACATTTTGCTGGTTCGAATGTAACTGAAAACTCAAAAAGAACGTGCCGCTTCGCTCACTTAGGCGGCTCGGCGCGACGCGTATTTTGTCGCCACAGTAGTTTACATATATTTAAACGAGAATCCGCACACTTAAGCGAAGCGGCGCGACAAGATGCATTGTAGCTTGCATCTCCTCCGAAGCATTCAGGCAGCAAAATTCATCTTCGGAGCATTTCGGAACGTCCGGTAATGTACGAAGAGCTACCTGAGAGCGTCCACGTGTTAGTATGTATGCATCTTTTCTTCAGACATCCTAAAGTATTTAAAAAACTTTTTTTATCCCGCTTCAAATCTGAAAATAGGTGGTGGAATTCTCCAAGCTCTTCCCTCCTTCTGTTGATTTCATGGACGCAACAAGACCTTTTTGATTTTTTTTCCTGCTCTTCTGCACTCGGCAATGTGAAAAAAACGAAAAACGTCGGATGAACTACTTGATATTTTGCTGGTTCGAATGTAACTGAAAACTCAAAAAGAACGCACCGCTTCGCTCACTTAGGCGGCGCGGCGCGACGCGTATTTTGTCGCCACAGTAGTTTACATATATTTAAACGATAGTCCGCACACTTAAGCGAAGCGGCGTGGCACGACAAGATGCATTGTAGCTTGCATCTCCTCCGAGCCATTCAGGCAGCGCGACGAGGCAGCAAAATTCGGCTTCGGAGCATTTCGGAACCTCCGCTAATGTACGAAGAGCCACCTGAGAGCGTCCATGTGTTAGTATGTATTCATCTCTTCTTCAGACATCCTAAAGTATTTAAAAAACTTTTTTTCATCCCGCTTCAAATCTGAAAATAGGTGGTGGAATTCTCCAAGCTCTTCCCTCCTTCTGTTGATTTCATGGACCTTTTTGATTTTTTTTCCTGCTCTTCTGCACTCGGCAATGTGAAAAAACGAAAAACGTCGGATGAACTACTTGACATTTTGCTGGTTCGAATGTAACTGAAAATTCAAAAAGAACGCACCGCTTCGCTCACTTAGGCGGCGCGGCGTGACGCGAATTTTGTCGCCACAGTAGTTTACATATATTTAAACGATAGTCCGCACACTTAAGCGAAGCGGCGTGGCACGACAAGATGCATTGTAGCTTGCATCTCCTCCGAAGCATTCAGGCAGCAAAATTCATCTTCGGAGCATTTCGGAACGTCCGGTAATGTACGAAGAGCTACCTGAGAGCGTCCACGTGTTAGTATGTATGCATCTTTTCTTCAGACATCCTAAAGTATTTAAAAAACTTTTTTTATCCCGCTTCAAATCTGAAAATAGGTGGTGGAATTCTCCAAGCTCTTCCCTCCTTCTGTTGATTTCATGGACGCAACAAGACCTTTTTGATTTTTTTTCCTGCTCTTCTGCACTCTGCAATGTGAAAAAAAACGAAAAACGTCGGATGGACTACTCGACATTTTGCTGGTTCGAATGTAACTGAAAACTCAAAAAGAACGCACCGCTTCGCTCACTTAGGCGGCGCGGCGTGACGCGAATTTTGTCGCCACAGTAGTTTACATATATTTAAACGATAGTCCGCACACTTAAGCGAAGCGGCGTGGCACGACAAGATGCATTGTAGCTTGCGTCTGCTCCGAAGCATTCAGGCAGCGCGACGAGGCAGCAAAATTCGGCTTCGGAGCATTTCGGAACCTCCGCTAATGTACGAAGAGCCACATGAGAGCGTCCATGTGTTAGTATGTATTCATCTCTTCTTCAGACATCCTAAAGTATTTAAAAAACTTTTTTTTATCCCGCTTCAAATCTGAAAATAGGTGGTGGAATTCTCCAAGCTCTTCCCTCCTTCTGTTGATTTCATGGACCTTTTTGATTTTTTTTCCTGCTCTTCTGCACTCGGCAATGTGAAAAAAACGAAAAACGTCGGATGAACTACTTGATATTTTGCTGGTTCGAATGTAACTGAAAACTCAAAAAGAACGCACCGCTTCGCTCACTTAGGCGGCGCGGCGCGACGCGTATTTTGTCGCCACAGTAGTTTAATATTTAAACGATAGTCCGCACACTTAAGCGAAGCGGCGTGGCACGACAAGATGCATTGTAGCTTGCATCTCCTCCGAGCCATTCAGGCAGCGCGACGAGGCAGCAAAATTCGGCTTCGGAGCATTTCGGAACCTCCGCTAATGTACGAAGAGCCACCTGAGAGCGTCCATGTGTTAGTATGTATTCATCTCTTCTTCAGACATCCTAAAGTATTTAAAAAACTTTTTTTCATCCCGCTTCAAATCTGAAAATAGGTGGTGGAATTCTCCAAGCTCTTCCCTCCTTCTGTTGATTTCATGGACCTTTTTGATTTTTTTTCCTGCTCTTCTGCACTCGGCAATGTGAAAAAAACGAAAAACGTCGGATGAACTACTTGACATTTTGCTGGTTCGAATGTAACTGAAAATTCAAAAAGAACGCACCGCTTCGCTCACTTAGGCGGCGCGGCGTGACGCGAATTTTGTCGCCACAGTAGTTTACATATATTTAAACGATAGTCCGCACACTTAAGCGAAGCGGCGTGGCACGACAAGATGCATTGTAGCTTGCATCTCCTCCGAAGCATTCAGGCAGCGCGACGAGGCAGCAAAATTCATCTTCGGAGCATTTCGGAACCTCTGGTAATGTACGAAGAGCTACCTGAGAGCGTCCACGTGTTAGTATGTATGCATCTTTTCTTCAGACATCCTAAAGTATTTGAAAAACTTTTTTATCCAGCTTCAAATGTGAAAATAGGTGGTGGAATTCTCCAAGCTCTTCCCTCCTTCTGTTGATTTCATGGACGCAACAAGACCTTTTTGATTTTTTTTCCTGCTCTTCTGCACTCTGCAATGTGAAAAAAAACGAAAAACGTCGGATGGACTACTTGACATTTTGCTGGTTCGAATGTAACTGAAAACTCAAAAAGAACGCACCGCTTCGCTCACTTAGGCGGCGCGGCGCGACGCGTATTTTATCGCCACAGTAGTTTACATATATTTAAACGATAGTCCGCACACTTAAACGAAGCGGCGTGGCACGACAAGATGCATTGTAGCTTGCATCTCCTCCGAAGCATTCAGGCAGCGCGACGAGGCAGCAAAATTCGGCTTCGGAGCATTTCGGAACCTCCGGTAATGTACGAAGAGGTACCTGAGAGCAAACAGCAAGTCTCTCTTCACTGGTCACAGCCCGTCGAAACTTTGTGTTTTGGCGGGTAATGTCATCTTTAATAAAATCTTAAAGTTCCTAAAACTTTTCTTCAGACATCCTAAAGTATGTAACAAACTATTTTTTATCCCGCTTCAAATCTGAAAATAGGTGGTGTAATTCCCCAAGCTCTTCCCCCCTTCTGTTGATTTCATGGACCCAACAAGACCTTTTTTTCCTGCTCTTCTGCACTTAGCAATGCGGGAAAAACGAAAAAATCTTCGTCGGATGAACTACTTGACATTTTGCTGGTTCGAATGTAACTGAAAACTCAAAAAGAACGCACAGCTTCGTGCCGCTTAAGTGTGCGGATTCACCGATAATGTAGTATCGCGCCGCTTAAGTGAGCGTGCACCTCAAGGTGATCGTTTCCTTGAAATTTAAGCTCCCATACCAATGAAATTGAGCTATACTATACCTGAGTAACAAAATTGTAGGCACTAAATTCCTAGAAACTATGGTGACGTTTAAGCGTAATTATTGGTCGTCCAGTAGCGTACGAAAAATATAAAAGGAAATATAAATAAAATCGCATTGCTAAAGTTTAAAAGTTTAATCGATGAAGACGTTAATAAAATACAATAATTTACCTCTATTGATGAAATAAAACAATCGTGCTAAAGTAGTTCCATCAGCATAAAAATAATTAATATTGTTCGACTGAAGAAGGTTCGTCGGATGAGGAAGAACTATCCAGATTGTTGACGTTGATAATTAATGGTTCAACCATAACATCTACTCTACTGTCTAGATCCCACATATTATGTTTTCTTCTTTTATAGTATGTTTAGTTATAGTATGCAATTATTCCATGACTCAGGTATGTCCCTGATCATAGTTAGGTATCTTTCTTGATTTAGAATAAACTTAAAAGTACACCTTAATGATTACATTTTTTATTTGATTGTGATTGTTTTCTCGGTTTATCTAAGTTCAAGCTCCAATACCAATGAAATTGAAATGGAACCACCTTGGAGCTGTACGGAGTACATCCCTGATCATAGTTAGGTACCTATCTTGTTTTGGAATGGCCATATAAACCTAACAATACTTGATTATACATTTTCTACTTGAGTTTTCTTGATGTATCTTCGAAGTAAAAGATCCAATATCCATAAAATTAAAATGGAACCACCTTGTAGCTCTAAATCCAATGCAAAAAAATAATTTAAATTGGTTCATAAACAAAGAAGTTATGTCCGAACATATATAAGAAAACCTTTTTTTAAAGTCTGTATTATCAGTACCCACTACAAATTGAGTTGCTAATGGTGCCATTTGATGAAGTGGTCAATCAGGATATGTTTACTGAACCATTCAATAACCAAACTGTTCAAAAATTAAGACCAGGGATTCGCTGATGTTAAAACCATTTTATGTACACCTGTAGATAATACATTGAATGTTTCGTCTCAAAAAAACAACCCAAAATACAAATCCGTGTACTTATCTAAGTTCAAGCTCCAATACCAATGAAATTGAAATGGAACCACCTTGGAGCTGTACGGAGTACATCCCTGATCATAGTTAGGTACCTATCTTGTTTTGGAATGGCCATATAAACCTAACAATACTTGATTATACATTTTCTACTTGAGTTTTCTTGATGTATCTTCGAAGTAAAAGGTCCAATATCCATAAAATTAAAATGGTACCACCTTGTAGCTCTAAATTCAATGCAAAAAAATAATTTAAATTGGTTCATAAACAAAGAAGTTATGTCCGAACATACATAAGAAAACCTTTTTTTCAGTCTGTATTATCAGTACCCACTACAACTTGAGTTGCTAATGGTGCCATTTGATGAAGTGGTCAATAAGAATATGTTTTCTGAACCCTTCAATAACCAAACTGTTCAAAAATTAAGACCAGGGACTCGCTGCTGTTATTTATGTACACCTGTAGGTAATACATTGAATGTTTTGTCTTAAATAAACAACCCAAAATACAAATCCGTCTACTGATATTCAGTTTAAATGTTTTTTATGGAGTACTGGGTGTTTTTTGAAGCTTCGAAGAGCCTTTTACGTTGAACTCTGATTGAACATATACAGTGTGGAAACCACTTATGGAATAAAATTCTTTATGTCATTATTTTAGAAAATTATAAAAAATGCCGAGACACGTCAACTTTTGAATTGAGTTGTGCGTAATGTAAACATAAATTTAAATGTACAGGGTGATTCACGCAAGTATGCCATAGTCGGTGTTTTTTTTAATGAAACACCCTGTATATTTGCATATTTTTGAAATCCCCTTAATGAACCGATTTCAACAAACTAAATAATGTATGGTCAATTATGAATTATACAGGGTGAAATTTTTATTTTTACAGTTATTAAACACATACATAAAATACCTGATGTATTTGATTTTAATACATTGAAATAAATGCTCAAAATGTTCTCCACCTAGTTGTTGGCAATAGCACAGTCTCTTATAGAACTCCTCCTTAACTTTGTTCAAAGTTTGAGGTGAAATATTCCGTATTTCTGTAGTTATCCTGTCTTTGAGGTCTACAATGCTAGTTGGTTGTGTTGCATATACTTTGTTCTTGAGATAACCCCACAGAAAAAAATCTAACGGCGTAAGGTCTGGCGATCTAGCTGGCCACTCAATAGTACCTCTTCGTCCAATCCATTTATTGGGGAAGATTTCATCTAAATAAGTTCTTACCATTAAAGCATAATGGGGTGTTGCCCGTCTTGCTGGAACCAAACATTTTCATTCGGTAAGCTAGGATCTATTGCGTTGGGATATAAGTTTGCCAACGCAGGAATAGCTTCATTTCTAAGCATATTTAAATATTTTTCAGCTGTCAAATTTCCATCTATAAATATAGGACCAATAATATGGTCGCCTATGATACCGGCCCAAACGTTCACCTTTTGAGGGTACTGAGTATGTGTCTCACGCATCCAATTAGGATTCTCTGCTGACCAATATCTACAGTTCTGTCGGTTTACCTCTCCATTCAATGTGAATGTTGATTCGTCAGAAAAAAGAATGGTACCAAGAGCTATCTCATTTCTGTTCAGCTTATTCATCAACCTTTCGCAGAAATCCATTCTACGATCTGGATCGTCTTCTGTTAACTCCTGCACAAAAGTTAATTTGTAGGAATGTAGTTTTTCTTTATGAAGACATCTTAGAACAGTTGTATGACTAACATTATTTTCACGGGCAATTTGACGTGTACTTGAAGTTGGATTCTCTTCGACACTTAACAAAATATCCACTTTCACATCATCTTCAACGAAGTGTGGTTTTCTTTTCAATGGTTTGACATGTCCAAGTTCTCTGAATTGTGCATGAATTTTAGACACATTACTTTGTGAAATATTAGGCAATTCGGGATACCTGTGATTAAATAAGTTTGCCACTTCAACTTGACTTCTGCAGTTATCCCCGTACCCGATCATCATTAAAATCTCAATTCGGTGAGTCTCAGTTAAATATTTCATTTTTATGTCGAAGGAAAGAGTGTTTGACAAAGAATTTACTTTTTCAGTATAAAATGTCAACACATCAACAACTGACAGAATAGAAAACAATCCACATTATTTACCGATTTTGTCTAATTATTGGCGTTTTTAGGCAATTATTAGGTATTTATGATAAAATTCATAGGCGTAGCAGGTTTTGTTTAATATACAAATACGTCTAATAATTAGTTAGTTTAGATTTTTAATAAATCCATATTTAGCTAATTTAAAAAAGTACCAATATTTCAAGTGTAATAAATTATTAATTTTAAAATTTCACCCTGTATAATTCATAATTGACCATACATTATTCAGTTTGTTGGAATCGGTTCATTAAGAGGATTTCAAAAATATGCAAATATACAGGGTGTTTCATTAAAAAAAACAACACCGACTATGGCATAGTTGTGTGAATCACCCTGTACCTTTAAATTTATGTTTACATAACGCACAACTCGATTCAAAAGTTGACGTGTCTCGGCATTTTTTATAATTTTCTAAAATAATGACATAAAGAATTTTATTGGAAAGAATTTAGTGGTTTCCACACTGTATAAAAACTAAGGAAATCTGTTTGGATTCAACATCTGGAAAATTAATGCAGTGGAAATGTCAATTACTCAATGGATAGGTATCCAAAATTTTAAAAAATTACCAATCTGAAACTGCAGTGAAAAGAGAACGCAAACGATTCTTGAAAACTCCTACATTCATGTCACTGTCGTCTGAAATCATACAGTAAGACTTTGATTGTCTGAAGAGTCGACGTGCTGTCTTTATTGTTAGGAAGACGATAAAATAGCAGAGCATATACCAAAGATTACAAAATATATATATAAGATTATTCACTCGTACGAAAATTCTATCGATCAAAGGATTCATACCGCTGGTTACTGTCTGGTGACTTATCGGTTGGCGCCATGCTACAGTATGTCGCTAAATCCTTACTTGCATTTAATTTTGCATAATATACGGGTTGTCGCCTATCGAGCGCTGGTATTTTAGAATTCGTTGTTCGTGTTTATGTTTTATATATATTTTAAATTTAATAATTAATTATTGCAATAAGGAAAAAATAATATTCATATTTTCCTCTTCAATAGCAAAACTTATAAAATAAATATTTTGTGATATTTGTTAATAGTCTTAGTTGTATACATAATAAATGGCAGTTTATCTCTTTCCCACGAATTCTGAATGCAGTCTTGATTTTAAGTACTTATAATGTAAACAATGATAAAAATATAGAGAAGCAATTAAGGGCCAGAAATGTGCCTACAATCTCTAGAAACTTTGTAGAAGTATTTCATTTAGTTTTTCGGGAAACGTTCCGGAAGTAAAATTTCTTGTTCGCATTATTTTAACTCCTGTCTTCCAAAAGTAACATTAGTAATATTATAATTGTGGTTTTAAAATGCCTGTGTGTTGTGCTGTGATCGGTTGTTCCAGCAAGGTGGGAAAACCAGAAATATCCTTTTATCGTTGTCCCAAAGACGTTGAGAGGTGGGTATTAAATTAGTTATTATCAAATACGGAATTCAACTTTTTCAAAGATATTTGATAATAAAAAATTAGTTAGTTATTTAGTACTTATAGGTACTGGGTATTCATAGAAATTTGAAAATTCACATATCTAATTTATTAATAAATATATCCTGCAGCTGCATAATATGTTTTTACTGTTTTAACCTTGCGAATCTAAAAAATACGGAGTGTCTAATTTAAAGATCAAAATTGTTTTAGTGGTCCTATTATTCTGGTGGCCAATAAGTATGTATAATTTAATTTGTGATATTCTGTAGAAATAACCGCTAGATCATCAATAAGCATCACAAAATTACTAAAATGTTGAATAAAATCTGTCAATTGATTCATTTTAAAAATTTTAATGTATTTTTTACTTATACCTAAACTTTCCTTTTCAAATTCATATCCTGAACTTTTTTCGAAATAATTAACATTTAAAAACATTATATAAAAAAAACCTTTAATAAATCATCCTATTTGAATATATATTTCTCAAGTTACCCCTGTATAGCTTGGAATAAAATATACTCTTCTAATTCCCTGGTACCTAGCGGAGTCGTTATTTACAACAAAAGGGAGCCGTAAATATGATTTATGAGTGCGGCGATCGTTTAAAACACTAAGAAGAATCAGACCGCCTTCAAGTGAACTATCTTATATATATTTTGTAATCTTTGCATATACTTTGTACCAGCCCTAACGCGGCCCGAATCAGGTATCTGATGCTTGGCGGGTCTCTTTCTCGCCCTCAGACCTGAAATATCATTCACCAAGAAAACTAATACGCTTTATTAAGAAACTGCATTTGTTTGATGTGTGTGAGTCACACTAGACTATTGCGAGTCGCAGTGGAGGGCCGAATAGACCTACTCACTACAAACCAGATAAAAAAAATTGATTGTGTCCTAGAATTACAGTGAGCTCTAATAATTGTTCAAAAATGATCGGAATACATTCAAAGCACAACATCTTAATCAACAAATCGATCGAATTTTTTGAAATGCAAAACACTAGAAAGGAGTAATGTCGAGGTTAATGATATACGCGGGTCGTTAATAACCATAAAAACGTCCTGTTGGTCAACAATGTTTCAAGTAATTAGATTCAAATTAATTGGCATTGCAAACGTTATCATTTTGAACGGCCTGTTTGCTGTCACGACATAATTTACTAGATTATTGCAGAGTTCCTAGTCCTACCTTCTCCCACTGGGGGTTTCGAGTAGAAACAGAAAATAATTAAAACTAAAAATGAAAAATGTCGATACAATTGTCACGTCAAACAATGTTCGCATTGATAAAAAGGCATATAGCAAAGGAATAAATAAGTAGCTTACAATGTTTTTTAGAGGGAGAGTAAAATAATACCTGAAGGGATATCTAGCTCGAGTTGTAGTTGTTTCTTCGGAGGAAAACGTTATAATTGTTAAGAAAAAGTTTCATTATAATATGTCTGATTGAACAACCAAAACGCAATTATAAAAAATAATATGATGTTGCAAACATTCACTACAAATACAGTGCTAAAGATGGAAACATCTCGGGAAAATAAGGGAACTTTCTAAATGTTTAAGAAACTAAACAAGCATTTAAAAACACTTTATATGTTTTAGTGTAGCTCCTTCGTGAACTACACACCATTTTGATAGAGTGAAATATAAAAGGGCAATGACCGCCAAAATTTAAAAAATCTAGAGTTTTCAGTAACATTCCTAAGATACAATCCATCTGTTGTGACATGTTGAAAAAGCATGTAAATCAACTGCGACTAGAAATAAATGTAACCAGGAAATGAAGTGTTCACATAAAAATTACTTGATATCCAAAAATGTAAATATGTAATAGATCCGTCTATTCCCTCAAAGAAAAAAAAATCACATGAATAGTTAGGTTTTAAAGAAATTATATAAGAACTAGCGAAACAATTGTCTAATTTTTTTTAGACATGGCCTCTCTCTTTCAACATGTTTTTGTCCACCCTGTACCATTTTAGAAATCAACTACGCAAGGGATATCCTCCAATTAAAAAAAGGGGTGTTTCGTTTAAAAAAAGCTAGTGGGACGTCATCATTCAAAGGTTATTCACCCTTATGATATACAGTGCGGATATTAAATCTTACCCCCCCAGAAAACTCCGTTAAGACAAAGACGAAAAAGCCTCGAACCCGTCAACTTTTATTTTAATCGAGGTGTTTTATAACATACAAAACATTGTCCCCCCTTTACCTCCTAAACTTGACAGCTACCCCCTCAGATTTTTTAAATAGCGAAGGAGCTCGAGCGATACTTCGTTGGAAAGGGTTTGAAAAGCAGAACTCAAAAATGTATAATTTTTATATTTTGGATGAAACAATTAATTACAACAAATTATCCTAAAGAAAACTTGATGTACTACAGGAGATGCTCGAAATTTTCTCCATTTACTTCCTGGTAGGTTTCTTTACCTACCCAACCCTTTGTAGGGTCGAATTATCAATCCTATTACATTCTTCGATTATTCTTTGACGGAGTTCAGCAAGTGTCGTCAAATGGCTCACATACACTTTGGATTCAAGGTCTAGAGGAATCAGATCTAGTGGTCTTGGTGGCCATTCAATGAATCCACGACGCCCAGTCCATCTTCTCAAATACAAATTATTTAAAAAATTTCGAACTCAAGCAGCCTAGCGAGCTTGCTAGAAAACAATATCTTGAGTGAATTCGCATGGATTGTTTCTAACTGCATCATTAATTGCAGGGACTATTTGTGTCTCTAACAGGTTAAGATAGGTGTCTCCCATTAAATTTCCGTCGATAAAGAAAGGGCCTATAATATGATCCCCTAGTATACCTGCCCAAACATTTAATTTATTCGGAAATTGAGTGTGGCACTCTCGAAACAATCGAGTGTTTTCGTCAGACCAATATCTGACGTTTTGTCGATGTACATGACCATTTAAATATAATGTAGCTTCATCGGAAAAACAAATATTTCTTAAGTAATTTGGATCTTGTGAAATATTATTATCCATAGTTTCACAATACTGCAGTCTTCGATCTGGATCATCCTCTGTCAATTCGTGCACCATTTTCACTTTATATGGATGAAATTTTTGCTTTTTTAAAATATTTAAAACGGTCCTGTGACTCACTTCGCACTCGCTAGCAACATTTCTACATGAACTGGATGGATTTACTACAAATTGAGACAAAATATCTACTGGTTTTTCCTCAGAAGTCTTTTTTCTACCATCCCGTTCTTGTTTTCGATAGAACCAGTTTCTATAGTCTATAGTAACAAGGGCGGATCCAGGATTTGTTTCTGGGAGGGGCACAAGGGGCGGACGGGCAAAAAAATCAACAATAACTTGAAAGTATCATACTTCAAGTTTATTTCTACAAGTTCAAGTATGTATAGGAAGGTTTATGAAAGTTTCAAAACAATAGGAAAATTAAATGTTCAATAAAAACAGTTTTCTTTTGTTTCCTTCTAAAGATGTGCAGCACTTCATTAGCGTCCATTTTTGCCGCAACGTCTTGATGGATATGCATTAAAGCCAATTCATTCAAACGCTATTCTGTCATCCTGTTGCTAGTAGTCACGTGCACGTGCCCCCCCCCCTTAAATCAGCCCTTGTATAGTATTGTTCATCAATTGGACGATCTGGAAAACGTTCATTAAATATTCTCACAGCTTCATGTTAGTTACGTCCTGCTTCACTAAATATTAGAACTGCTTCACATTTTTCTGCTAAACCACGAGGTTGTACCATTTTGATTGTTGTGGATAGTAAAAATTTATAGGTTACTATAAAAAGTCACCAAATTGCAAGTGTTAATTATTGCACTTTGTTCTTGTCAATATTCTTCACAATCAATTATTGATAAATGCTTGGTTTTTTTGACATCTATCAGAAACTAAGACACGCCAACTGCGTTCAAGTTCTAACAATACAAAAGTATTTATTCGGAAAAAATAAATCGGTATAAGCGTTTCAAGAATAAAACTTAAATAATTTTTGTTATATCGAGTGTCCCAAATTAAAGCAAAACCAGTGTAACTACTTTTGTATTGTTATATCGCAAAGTGTGAATCTTAAACCAATAAATCGTTATTAACAAACAGATAATTGAGATTTAAGCAAAGTGTGGTACATTTTTGTGTTCTGCTTTTCAAACCCTTTCCAACGAAGTATCGCACGACTCCCCTTGCTACTTAAAAAATCTGAGGGGGTAGCTGTCAAGTGTAGGGGGTAAAAGGGGCGACAGTTTTGTGTATGTTATAAAACACCTCGATTAAAATGAAAATTTACGGGCTCGAAGATTTTTATCTTTGTCTTAAATAACGGAGTTTCCTTGGGGGGTAAGACTTAATATCCGCACCGAATTATTCTTTTGATTGTTAATTGTATTCCCAGGTCTTTTCTTATATCTATGTTTATCGTTCTATCCTCTTTTGTTACACATCTTACTCTTCTTAAATATTTCATATCTGTCGCCTGTATTTTACTTTTTTGTTGTCCATGTTTCGCAAGAATTGGTCGATATATTGTTTTAAATACTTTTAATTTCGTGTCTTCAGATATTTCTTGTTTATTTATAAATTTCGTATTCATGGCATGTTATAGTTTGTTAGTTTTAACTATTCTATTGTTAATATCTGCTTCCTGTGTTCCGTTTTCGTCTATTATTGTTCCAAGGTTCTGGAAATGTTTGAACTTGCTCCATTCTGTCTGTATCTATTCTTGCATTTATTTTTTCGTCTCCAATGACCACAACTTTTGTTTTGTTTTTGTTTATTCTCATTCCCATGTCTACCATTACTGTATTCCACACATTTCTGTTTTCTTGTAGTTCTTTTTTGCTATTAATATAACATCGTCTGCAACTGCTCCTTCACTGATGTTCACCCTGCACAATTGCAAATGTCCCACACATACTTTTTTACTTAGTTTTGTGCATTTCTTAATGATCTCATCCTTGTAAATAATAAATAACAAAGGGCTTACGCTCTCTCCTTGTTTTAGTCCCATATTTGTAGTGAAATTTTCTGTTATATTGTTATTTCTTATGACTGCGTTCTCATTTTTCTCATAAATGTTTTGTATTATTTTTATCATTTTTGTATTCAATCCCCTTTCTGCTAATATTTTCCACATTTTTTCTCTAGGTACTGTATCACAATCAACCTAAGACTTTATAGAAGAAAGGCAACTAGAATGGTGGGAACATTTACAACGTATGGATGAAGAAAGTCCGGTTAAGAGAATATGGAAAGCAAAAATTGGAAAAAATAAAAAAGAGGCAGATCAAAGAAAACTTGGGATAAGGCTAGATTACTGGATAAAAGAGGAAGAAGCTGGAAAGAAGCGAAGGACTTAGCTCAAAATAGGAAATAATGGAAAAAATTCGTGAAGGAAGAGTAACTACACCACTAAGTGTTAGAAGGGCTTTAAGATTATACATACAGGGTGTTTCTAAATTCAGGAGGTGATTGCTCGTATTAATTTAAGATGGGTCTCTCCTATAACAAAATTTCCTCAGCCTACCCCTTTCGGAGATATCACCCTTAGAAGGTGATGACTAAAATTGAGTTTTTATTTTTTTTCTATTCTATTCTAAAACTTTGTAATTAAAAACAAGGTAGAGGTGGTCATTTCCAGCATTTATTATGAATCGTATTACATTTTACATCTTTACTGTTTTCCACTCAATTTATTAAAAAATATATAAATTATGGTGTTTATTTTTTTTCTCTGCAGCTGTTGGTTTTGGGAAAAAAATTTAAGAATAAAAATTTTTTTTAAATAAAACAAGGATTTTAAGTTAAATTTTATTTCATAAAACTTCATTTCGAAAAAAAGTTTTGATATGAAATAAAGTAAGGGTTGATAATTCCACCCCCGTATAATGTAACAGGAATATTGAAAAAATACCCGTGGTTAGTCCTTTGCGAGTGCACGAAGATTACACAATTTCAAGTTTTTAGCTTTACTGAAATTTTAGAAAAAAAATAGAAACTCAATTTTAGTCACCACCTTTTAAGGGTTATATCTCGGAACGGGGTGGGCTGAGGAAATTTTGTTATAGGAAAGACCCATCTTAATTTCATACGAGCAATCACCTCATAAGTTATGTCGCATGAATTTAGAAGCACCCTGTATATATATTATTCTTTTAAAAAATAGTAAATCATACTTAATTAATGTATGCTTTGTTCTATGGACAAACTGCATAACTATTGCTAAAATTTCATTTTTTTACATTATGGCATAACTGAACTGGTGCAATAATGGTTGCCTAAGGTATATTTGTTAAATAAAAAAAGCTCTATCGTATATTATCCTGGGAAGGTACAAATCTGTGTCACAAGTTACGCTTTATTAACTTTTCTCAATGGAAGCCATCTTTAATGACGTAAAAGTGTAGAAAAAAGTGCGTAGGAACTGAATAAATTTAAAAACATTGATTAATTTGCTTTTTTTTGCATCGTCTGAAATAGAATAACAAAATAAATCCCAATGTTTATAGAACTATTTTAAT